>PVLD010000642.1:0-259873 GCA_004027595.1 Dinomys branickii | reverse complement strand
GAGGATCAACTGTCTGACTAAATTTGCATGTCTGTATATGGGTCCATACATCTACAATTCGAAGATATCAATGGATAAAACAACAACTACTGTTGAGACCATATCACCTTGTCTATAGATTAGTTGTGATTGTACTATTTTCTATGATAATGGGTGTCTGTTTGTCAATATGTTTTTGTACTTTTATGTTTCTAAAATACAAAAAATAAAAAAAAATAAAATAAATAAAAAAAAAACAAGATGAAATTAACAATGGTTGTTATATTGCATATTATTATCTTCAAAATAGTTGCTCAGATTACCAGATACAAGCATTTTTTGCAAAACTGACCAAACAATATGAGCTCTAACTGTTCCTTTCAATGAACTCATAGTAATACAGTTATCTTAGCTATCTTGTGTATATATACATATCCTCTTTCCCCCTTCCTTCTTTTCTCTTTTTCCCCCATCCGAGTTGTTCTTTCCTTTTGAGCAGTTTCAGGGAAAGTGATTTCTAACTGAGAATTCTGTACCTGTCTAATGGAAGCCCTCAGGAATAAGCCCTGGCAGCTCCTACCACACCAGTCAACCTCCTGACTTCCTTTCTCTGAGCTCTATCTTCCCCTTGTGGATGAACTGTATGTCCTCCCTAGGACCAATCAATCACTCTGCTTATCTACTTGTCTTTGTCCTAGAATATTTATTGACATTGTCATTGGCCTATGGGAATACAACAGTGAACAAAATAGGCGCAAATCCCTGCCCTCATTCTAGTAGGTAGATCCTCAGTAAACAAGGAAAGTTAAATATTAATGTACAGTATCTACTGATAATTCCTAAGGAGTAAATTCAAGTGGATGTGAAAGGGGTGGGAGTGGTAAGGTGACAGGGATTACTATGCTGTTTTTAAGGCAGGGAATGCCTTACTGAGAAGATGACACTCCTGCTTCCTTCTCACCAGTGGAAATTGCTTTAGCAGTAAGCTCTTCTTTGCTGCATATGTGCCAGGCAAGTACCATGGAACTACACCCTCAGCCCCCCCGCCTTATCCCATTTGTGTTCTCCCTTTTAGAACAAAGTTTAAGAGTGTTATCTTCTTACTGTCTCATTCCTCTCCTTAACTAATCTTCAGTTTTATTGAAGCCTTTGGACCTCTCCAAATTCAGAATTAAGAAATTTTCTGATTGTTGCCTTAAATTTCCTCAGTAGGAGCTTTTCATCATCTCTTATATGGGATGGGAAGGGAGATGCAAAAGCTATTTCAGCCCAAGATGTTCTGATGACCCTCTTTTGCAGATCCTGAGGTGGCCTGTAATACTTTGACAAACCACATTTTTCTCAATTTTGCTAGATGAGATGTGGGCTTAATGCTCCTCAGAGCTACCAAGTATCTAAAAGATAAAAGCTGTTGAGCACTCCAAAGCTATCTTCTGTAAAACTGCACCAACAGACACAAACCCTACAACATTTAGCTCAGTCAGGTAATATACATTCCAGGGTGTCTCGGTCAATAACTGGTGATATTCTGTATAAGAAAAATGTAAGTTTTTGTTCTCTTTGCTCAGTTAATGTATATTGATTGTTTTTCTTTATAAATGATAAATAGGGAAGGCTTAACTAAATCTTGTTCTCTAATATAGATACTTCAGTGTGATTTCTTATAGCACAAGGGTCCCATTTTTCTTCCATACTTTCAGGTCTTAGTTTAATTCATACTGCTTTTTGAAATTCCTGTGGATAGGTTGAAGGTAAGACCTTTATAAATATGATTCCATGTAATTCCTTTAGCAGTGCTGATCTTAGAAGATCAGTATTATTCTAGTTTTCCAGAGCAGGCTTTCTATTTGGAGAGGTGGAAAAATTTGCCCAAGGTCACATCCTAGTCCATTGGAGAAACAGCCATGCAAGTGATTATGATATTGTGTCAGGAGGAAGCTTTGGCTTTTAGAAAGGAAGAAACATCCAGGAATCATACATAGAAATGAATCGTAACTCTTTCAAAATGCTTTCCTTGGTGACTAGGTTATGTTTATTGGGTGACACTTCTCTTTTTTTTAGAACTCTTGTGAAGAAACTGTCACAAGCGCCAGAGACACATTGTTAGTAATGTCTGCCTCACTGAGGAAATTTGAATATTCTTATAAAGAGCCAGAATATTCTGAGCCAAAGCTGGTAGAGAAGGTGCTGATGGAGCTGGGTAATACTAGTTTGGGTCAAAAATACGATCTGATGATATAGTAATTTGAGAATATTTTTGTGTAGCAATTTGAGAAGTTTCTTATGTAGCTTGTAAATAGCTACAAGACTACCAGAGATGTACATTAATAGCATCTGCAGAATGAATGTATAGAACACCCTTATTTAGATGCATATGTGATACTTTATATTGCACCCCCCCAAGTTCTCTCCTGCTCTTTCAAACTTCTTCCAAGTTAACCTTCTGCAGCCATATAGTATGTACCAGGTGCTGTGCAATTATTTAAAAATACATGTATATGATTATCTGGTTATCATATTTTGTCATTAGCTCTTGCAGCAGCCCTAGGAGCTAGTGTGTTTTCTTCTTTTGCAGATGAGAATATTGGCACCCAGAAAGTTGAAGGCCTTGTCTAAGATGAGCCGCAGAGATGGAATTAAAACCCACTTCTCTTGGCTCCAAGCCAGCGTCCTTCTGGCTACCTCATACTGCCTCCTTGGTAACTCTCCATTTGTCATGAGTTCCCCATAACACTGTACTCAGAGAAATATTCTTGGCATGATTCTGTTGACCGTGGGTCTGAATGACAGAAAGAACTTCAGCCTGTGGTTCCCTTCTTGTACACAATCAAGCTTTTCACTTCAGATTTAATGAGCCCCTTCTGTGTGCCCAGCACCACTCTAGGCACAAGGGAAACAGAAGGCTGATGGGTAAATTTCTAACTGGTACACTCCTTCCCTTAGCCAGAGCTGAGTTTCTCTAAACACTGTCCAGTCAACCCACTCTCTGTGCATCATTAGACCCCACCATCTCCCTGCAAAATCAAATTGGCCCAGTTGTGCCCTAGACTCATCTGCTCTTCCTTGCTGTGTCTTCAGGGTGCATGCACTGCACTTCTCCCAGGTCTTGGGTATCCCGGTCCAAATCACCCCTTTTATAATTTAGAGGTAGTGGAAAAAGTTTTGAAAATGAGACTATCTGATTAAGTTATGACAAAAACATAATTACTTTCCTAAGGAATGTGTATTTGTCTTAGCCAGTAATTCCTTTTTAAAATAAGTTCTTAGGAAATAAGTACTGTTTAGGAACAAGACCATTACCCAGTTAATCGAGACTTCATACTGATTGATTGTGTGGTTCCCATAACTATGGAAAAAAATTACTGCTTTTCTGATGACACTTCATTGAATATAATTTTCCCTCTAGTTTCTTGTTAACTAAAAAATTGCTTTTCTGATGATACTTCATTGAATATAATTTTCCCTCTAGTTTCTTGTTAACTAAAAAATTGTTGCTTTTCTGATGATACTTCACTGAATATAATTTTCCCTCTAGTTTCTTGTTAACCAGTACCTGGGTAGAACCCAGGTGCTAGTGTCCCTGAGGGGTAGTGAGTGATACTCTGTCCGCTTCCCAGCACCCTCAGTCTGGACCTGTGCACACGCTTCAGTATTCAGAAGGACTGCATGCTTTCCCAACCTCGCCTTGTCCCATCCTGCCCACTCCCACCCACTGCCAATGACAGAATGCATTGTCTGAGCACCATCTGGTCTTCTGACCTGAAAAAGGCCCAGCTTGTGGACAGGGCAATTTTTCAAGTTTGACTTCCCTTTTTACTTCTTTCCCGATGAATTCCACCTTTCTGTGGCGACATCAGCCCATACAGTAGGCCAGGTACCTACATGATGTGTGCAAAGCCTTCTTACTTCTTCAGGACTAGAAAAAGCTAATTCTGTTTGCTTATCTGTAGCCCTTGAAGCAGAGACAGGAGTGGCAGTTTAAGGAGGTTGAAATACTGGACGAGAGCCAGGGCCTCTTTGCCTGCACACTCCACTCTGCATGTTCCAGCCGTAGGAACAAACTGCATTATTTTGTTTCAAACTGTGCTCAAGGGAAGCCAAGACCTTGTAACTGGAAACTTCCCAAACCGTGAATTCTAAGACTAAATTTAGTTTTCTATTTAAAAAATAAAATAAATCAAACATTTTGTTTGTTCATCTTTTATATGTTAAAAGGGAGAGAGATTAACCTAGTTCACACTAGCAACCTAAGAAGAGTATTCAAAGAAGTGAGAAGAAAACTAACCCTTTTGGTGAAGAGGGAAACCCTTAACAAAATGTAATGAAGTGGCATGAAATACAGACTCTGCAGCCAAACTTGCAAGTGGCACACCCCCTCTAGTCTCCATTACATAAAGTTCTATTGTGGCTCAGAGAATATTAAAAGCTGTTAAAGATAAAAGAACATCCATTGACAGGAAATAGGAAAAGAGACTGGTATGTTTTAGTTATGTAATTTTTCTCTGGTTTTTAAATGTAATATAATTAACTGCTTTTTTCCTCTATTCTTTTTAATTATAGGTCAGTTTCCTCTTTCTCATTTTGAACTGAAACCTGAGTGAAGAGAACCTTGAGATGTTATAGACTATGTAATAAAATTTGTGATCCTTTGATAGAACCGGCCATGGTCTTCCTTCTGGTCTTTACCTTTCTCTCTTGCCTCTTCTCCCTTTGCATAAACAAACACTGAGCACCTACCTTGTGCTTTGGGATCGTCTAGAGAACTTGCTAAACATGCAGACTCCAGTCTCCAATACAAAAGTTCTAGCACAGAACCAAGGCATTATATATTTTTTAAGGTTTCCCACATTATTGATACACCACCAAGAGGGAACCAGTAGACAGTTCTCAAAGAAAGACAAAATGTATTCGGTGGTGGTCATTATTTTGTATCATTAGGTTCATTTTCATTCTGGGAGTACATAATAGACACTGGTGAGGTTTATTTAGAAGACATTTACGAGTACAGACTAGTTCTTTGTTTTTCTATGTGTTTCGCCTTGGGAGTGCTTTGATTTTGGCCTTGGCTAGTCTAGAGAAGGACATCACTAAATATAATCTAGTCAGACTCTCAGGGAATGCCAGTGTAGTCCACTTAGTGTGACTTTGTGTGCCATTTATGTAAATACATTTGGAGAGATGATATTTCATTTTAGACATTAAGAACATGACCAAGAATTTTATTATTTTAGTAATGTGGGCAATTTATGAAATAAATTTGTATATTCCTTAGATTGTAGGTTTTATGGTTTGTGTCTAGATGTTCCCTTAAAGCCTCATGCACTTTTAGATGGGGCTTGGTAGCTGAATCTAGAGTTCTGTGACTGATTTATAGTTAATACTGGGATTAAGGGTGCTGGGATTAAGGGTGTGAGTGCTGCACCCACACTAGGGTAGGTGGCCTGCGTACAATATAAGGGACAGAAAGAGTGTTGGCCTCTCCTCCTCCTTGCCTTTGGTCTTTGGTCACCATAAACAGTTGCCCTCTGACATGTGCCACCCTGCCTTGGAGCCAGCCCATTATGGACTGAAACCTCTACAAACTGTGAGCTAAATAAACCTTTCCTCCTTTAACCTTGGGTGTTCGGTAATTTATCTCAGCAACAAGAAAAGTAACTAAGGCAGTGAGACTGATAGCTTATTTCTAATGTGACTCTTGTGAATCAGATCTCTGGCAAAAACATGCTAATGGGTAATATTCAAATCACTTACCTTTTACTATACTCAAAAATCTCTAAACACCCACTTTGGCAAACATCTCTGAGGCTTTAGTAAGGAAACCTGAGCACCTAGTGTGTCCTAGGATATGGAGCAAAGGCTCATAATTTCCTCTGTTTCTGGAGGCAGAATGTGATCTGTGATGAGGCCGTGCAGTTGTGGGTCGGTACAGATGTAATGAAAATTAACATTTTTGCTTTTCTGTTACCTCGATGGCAGAATCTACAGAATACACATCAGACAGCCTTGCTAGTAGTATCTCCTCCCCTATTCCTCCCTGCTGCAAGACAGCAGGGCTGAAAGAAAGAGTGTCAGACTTCAAATCAAGATGATTTTGTTCAATTTCAGCCTTTACTGTGTACTTAATTCCCCCTGCACCACTTTCTAGCCATATGAACATGGGCAAGTTTCTGTCCTCCCTTGTAAAAACAGAATAGTAGTAGTTTGTGATCATAGATAGGAGAAATGATAGCCCAGCACTGGGCACATAACACTCATTCAGCATCCCTTGATGAGGAATCTTGGCTTTACCGGCAGTAGCCCCCAATTTGGCTTTCAGAAACAAAGATGATAGAGATTCTGGGAAAGTTCTATAGAGTCCATTGGCTGATGGCAGTGGAGGACGAGTGAATCCAAGCCACAGAGAATAGTCATGGCAGCTCACAGGAGGTTTTATATACCTGCCTGCCCACTTCTCGCTAATTGGGTAGGCATTACTAAATGGTCATTTCTTCAAGTCTTCACAGACATCATTGCATAAAGCTTGAGTCACCTGAGGAGCTGCCTTCTTCACTGGGCCACCATCCTACCAGACAGGCCCACAAGCGAGGAGAAAACAGGCACCTTCTCTGCCTTCGTGCTTCAGGCTCCTGAGGCCCTGATGCCTCTGTCTCTGTGCCTTGGGATGCTTGCCCGAGGCAGAATTAGGGATTCCTTGTTTATGCCCTGACACTCTTGAACCTCCGTTGTAACACCTCTTTCAAAATGCTTTTGTGTTGAAGTTGATTGTTTGCATTTTGATCTTTCTCTCTCTATTTTAAATTGCTTGAGGGCATAGTGTGTACACATAGTGGATACTCAGTAATTGTCAGATTAACGCAGATCAGAGCATAGAGGCAGTTTCATGTGAGGTAAGAGCATAGACTCAGAAGGCTCACTTCCCTTAGTCCATATCCTAGCTCTGCCATAAGCTCTTATGCAAGTGTCTTCACCTGTGAAGTGGGGACAATAATGTTATCTACTTCATAGGGCTGTTGTAAAGATTACATGGGTTAAACATATGTGAAACACTAAGTATATGTCATGGTGCTTAGCAGATAATAAATCCTAATTCAGTGATTATAATAGTGACTGTTTTACAACTTCATTCTTTGAGTTTACTTTCACTTTCTAAGGTTGGATTTCCCCAACAAAACTCCTTTGGGAAATGTAATTTTTTTCTTTCCTCCTTCCTTCCTTCCTTCTTTCCTTCCTTTCCTTCCTTCCTTTCTTTCTTCCTTCCCTTTCTCCCTCCCTCCTTCCTTCCTTCTCATGAAAACCTACCTCCTAAAGGTTCCTTAGATTTCCTAAATTTCTCTCTGTATACATACCTGACATAAGTATTCGTAAGTTTCTGGTCAGTTATGCTGGCTTGCTTTTTAAAAATATGATTATGAAAGTAATAATAATAAAATCACCATTATAATCTTAGAAATATTTGCCCCAAAATGTAAATAGCCACTTATACCAGGCTGAAGGTGGCAAACAGATTTTTTCTTGAGTGCCCACTTTGACCCGTTGACAATGTTTGCATCTCAGGAGGGTCCTCGGCCATATCTTGACTCCACAGTCAATAATGTCTCTCGCAGACACAAAATTGAGGAATGGTCAATACTTGCTGTCCCTGTATGTAAATGAGATGGTCTCAGTCACATCAAACCTTGCCTTAAAGATGAAAAGATAGCTCATTCTTGGTACGGTAAGCTTCTTTACAGTATATTTTATCATACCATAGTTTCTGTCTCTGCTTTGGTAGCTAAACCTTTTCTTTGGTACTTAAAGTTGCTCTGGTGTTTTGGAGTGTCAAATCTTCGCAGGGAAGCTTGTTACCTTGGTTAACAGCTTACTCTAATTACTCCAGCTAGTAGGTAGCTGTGTGTGTGTGTGTGTGTGTGTGTGTGTGTGTGTGTGTGTGTAAATAAGCAGCAGTTGCCTAAGTAACTTCTTCCTCTCAACTGAATGATACTGCTCTGGGGGAAGGCAAGACTCTATGGTGGGTGTTTGTCTCTTTCTTTCCTTTTTTTTTTTTTTTTTTGGTACTTGGAATTGAACTCAGGACCTTGTGCTTGCCAGACAGGTGCTTTTGCCACTGAGCTATATCCCCGGCCCCTTGTCTTTATTTCTGTTTGCCCTTCCCTTTTCCCAAGGGGTAGTGGAGAAGGAGGAAGTAAAGTGAGTTCCACCAGACTAGAAGAAAAGCTACTCAAAAGATTTTCAGTTACCCTTATGAAAATAAACACTTCATCTCAGCTTCTAAGAGAAGTAGAGTATTCTTTGCTCTTTTCCCTCTTTCCATTCATAAATTCAACATTTATCTAAACTAGCAGAAGGTTCTTTGATTTCCAGAGTTTTCTAAGTTGGTTGCCTCTGCTAAGCCATCAGTGATAGTTTTTAAAAGCCAACTCTAATATAGCTCAGTAGCATAAGTGCCTGTCTGGCAAGCACAAGGTCCTGAGTTCAGTTCCTGGTACAAAAAAAAAAACCTCTTCCTCCACAGAGTAAACACTTGCAATATAGCTAAGCCATTTATAGCTAGAGGTTTCTCTCACATCCATGGAAGGTTATTGAGGTTAATTTAGAGTTCCTGGGGATTTTGTTTAAAACTCTTTGCTGATTTTACAGTGGATTTTCCATTTGAGAATAAATTGTAATCAAAAACCAAGACCATACCACTGTTTCAATGAAGTACCATTTATTTCCTGATGACCACAAGGATGGTGGGTAATTAAATAAAACATTCTGGTTCTCAAGTGGAGAAGGCCAACAACTTTCCCAAGACATATATTTTCTACAACTTTTCTGTATAAGATGATTCTTAGTTAGAATAAGTAGAATTAAAATAACCTGTCTTGAAAGTTAGTAATCTGGTGCTCTTTCTCGAGTCTTTGTTTAATCAGTTTCTGTATGTAACATTGAGAGAGGACATCCAGATATCCCAAAGCCTGTGAAATAGGTGTCAGTTTGATTATTTAGCTGAGTTCTAGGATGTGATCAGTGACTTTGAACACCTCATTTTTTTTCCTCTCCAGCCTTTAGAACTTGGAATCTCAGTAGTGTTTTAGAATTTGCAATTTCTACTTCTGATCTGTTAAGCAGCTGCTGTTTGTTAAATGTCTGGTAAATGTGCCTACCCTTCCTCAGGAATTTCAGCTGGAGGCATTCTAACATTTCCCCAAACAGCTACATAGCACCCATTCTGCGCCAGGCCAGGCATAGGACAAGATAAAGAGAGGCTTTGAATGTGATCTCCGTCCTTGCAGAGCTCATACCTGGAGTCTTGTGCTCCTGTTCTGCTAACATCTCCTCCTTCTGAGCTCTTCGGCATGTCAGGGGCCTGGCATGGAAGATGGCTGTGCTCTCCACAGTTTGGTGATGGAAGTGGGGGTGGCTGAAAGTGATGATTCTTAGATAGACCACCAATTTGAAGTGGGTCCCTTTAGCTGCAGAGAGTAGAAAGCAAGACTGACTGTAGATTTAGTTCTGCATGATAATTATAGCTGAAAAAGGTCAAATGAGGCAGAGTAGCATTCTTCATCTCAAAGATAGCAGTTCCTCTGCAATCATGAAGTATTAGGTAGTAAGAGGAAAAAGTTTTGTAGTCTACCCTCTCATTTTACATATAGAGGAAGGTAATACACAGTAAGGAAGTGGCTTCCTTAGATCCAAAAGAGAGTTAATGGAAGACTCTGTGCAAGTATAGGAAAGGGAACCTGACAGAAGCAAGACTTTCAACTACTCTTAAGCCATACTTTCAGAAAACATGTGCCTAAGATAGCATGTAAGCCTTTCCCTTTTACTAACAAACGTTACTTCCTTGTCTAGAATTTCCTGTGGATTAAAGACATTGTAACACCTTAAATGTGACTAATCCCCAGGAAATGATCAGATGTGAATTTGTTTTTAAAATGATTATTTTGAAGCTTAATACTTCCATGCCTTAGGCATGTAATAAATTGTGTGTGTTATTTTTCTTGTTAAAAAAACAGATTCTTCCTGTTGCTAGTATTTTGTCCTAGATGTTTGGTCATCTAACAGAAAGACAAATGCATATCTACATAGTTGAGCAGTGCCAACCAGGATAATCTTACCCATTTCAGGATCCTCAGCACAGGGGATGGCACAGGGGAGGCGCACACTTTCTGAGTTAATTTATGCATTGTGGAAATGGTGGCCATTAGAGTCTGACAGACCTGGATGTGAGTCCCAGCTCTGTCACTTACTAGCAGTGTGGCCTTGGTCAATTTATTTCACCTCCAAGACTGTTTCCTTATCTGTGAAAATGTGGTGAAAGTATAATGCATGCACATCTATAAGCAAATCCCTTTAAAAGAGTGCTTTGCAAAGGCCTCAGCCTCCAACATGGTACCTGGCAAATACACTGGGAATTTTTTCTTTCTTTTTCTAGAGAGCATTTTTATATTTA
Organism: Dinomys branickii; assembly: GCA_004027595.1. NCBI lineage: Eukaryota > Metazoa > Chordata > Mammalia > Rodentia > Dinomyidae > Dinomys > Dinomys branickii. The sequence continues at coordinate 249,456 of PVLD010000642.1, read as the reverse complement.
ATTTCATGTTAGTTGCAGACCTGCTATTAGGAATCAGCCAAACCAATGGAATCTTAGATTTTTATCAATCTAAACATTATCTGTGAAAGATACCTTTCTTTAAAAAACAAAGTACCCTTGGGCCAAGATGTAGCTCAGCAGCACAGCACCTGTCTGGCAAGTGCAAGGCCCTGATTCCTGGTACCCTCCCCCAAAAAAATGTCCTTGTAATTTTCCACCTACACCCTTGATCATATGCCATTCATATTCTACCCCACTGCCTTTTCTGTCCCTCAGCCGCTAAGAAAACTAACGGAGACATGTAGAGAGCTCCAAGGTATAACTGACCTTATACACCTTTAATTGAGGACAGAATTTGCTAAACTGCAGCCAAAACCCCACCAGTGGTTTACTTTACAATCTCTGTCCTGGCTAGACTGGCTGTTGGCTGTATAATTTGTCTAGTTTTGTCTGGAATCTTAGACTATTCAGCTGCTTCAGGGTAAAATCTTTTGGGGTGTCATTAAATGGGATTGATAATTGGCTTCTGATGAATATTCATTGTGACTAATGACTTTGGGCAAATTTTACACATACTATCTTTCTATTCTCCTACTGAGTGAGATTTTGATAGGATCGTTTTCCTCAACTTATACTTTAATTAAATATTCACAATGCCCCTTTGTTGACTACACTTCAAATTGTATACTTGCATTCCTTTAAAATTTTGTCTTCTAAAATTTTGTTTTCTCTAAGGAATAGGCATAGTTGTTTAAGGATTCTCATTTTTAGAAATGGGGGTTAGAATTATTTTAAAACAAGTAGCTAGTGATACTTTACAGGACATAATGTATTATTTCTGGCTAAGTATAGGTGTATAGTAAGACTCTTCTTAAAAAGTAATCAGCTTAGTCACTATTCTTAAGTAATGATGCACATAACTTGTGCCATTTAGTATTTTGGAATAGAGCTGAACAGTTCCCTGTTTTGTTTGTTTGTTTTCCTAATCAAATGGGTCAATGCATTTTACTCCAGTTGCAGAGGTCTGGCTCTTAGAAATGATAAAGTAACTTAAAACCATGATTTTTTTTTTAATGAAAGATACGTAATTGTGAAATTCTGACTTATAGCTTGGTGGACTTATTTTGAAGTTAAGGAGACCTGTAAGAAACATTGTCTAAAGATAAGATTTTGAGTGAAAACAATTTAAGCTAAGAAGCAGGTGATCGAGTTCTGTTTCAAACAGGACCATCCTATCAAATGACTGTTTAAGAGAATTATAAGTGAATTCATGTGATGAATATTGTGTTTGTGGGGGCTGGGGATATAGCTCAGTGGAATAAGCGCTTGCCTAGCAACCGCAGGGTCCTGAGTTCGATCCCCAGTACCGCAAAAAAAAAAAAAAAAAAAGAATATTGTGTTTGTGTAGCACTTCAACTCAATTTTCCAAAAAAATATATATTTGCATGTCTAAGTTGTTGTTACTGTTTTGTAATTGGAGTCATAGGCCCCACTGTGGACTCATGAAAATGGTAGGACAGTATTGTTGAAAGCCAAGCCACTGTCATTCTATTGTGAACATGTTCAAAGTATGATGATGGGACATATGCCCAGGGGAGCCAAAGAAAGGCTTCAAAGAGGAGGTTAGTATTTGTGCAGAGTCCTGAGTGAGACACGTGTTTGCTAGGGGCACAAATCTAGTGTAGTTTGGAAGATAAGTGAAAGACAGAGGGGAAGAAAGTCTGTAATTATTCCTTCATCTACAAAATGAAATATTTCAAGGGAGAACTTGGAGGGGGCTGTTAAGGCTGGTGGTTGGAATGACTGCATTACAGGTAGGATGTGAGCTCTTGGAGACATCCTTTCCCAGCATGCCCCTGTGACTTGCAAGCAAGTAGTGATGTGACTGAACCTGTACGTTAGCAGGAGCCCTCTGGTAGCTACTGTAAAGGATGAGCTGGGATCCAAAGGTAGTGTAACATTCACCTGACTTCTGGGTGGAATTGGAGCAAGTGGGTTCATCTCCATTCACTTGACAACAGCAAGGATTTTCATTTCTAGGAAACCCTGAAGGGATTAGTCATATGTGTATACATATGACAAGCTCCTTAATCAGGGGACCTAAAAATAGGTTGGGAAGGGCGGGTTGGACCTTGCAGTCTTGGCACAATTGATAGATGTGGCTCTTGAGTGCATGCTGGATTGCCTCCTGTTCATGGCGTGTGCCTGTTTAAAGAGCAGAGTCTGAGAGGAAGGGGGTGGGAACCCTGGCTTCAATACACAGGACTCACGACTGTGAAGCATCAGCAGAATATCCAATTTAAAGTTGTTCATGTTACACTAACCTCTGGGATTCTTTTAACTGGGCCTTGGCACATCACTCTTTTGCCACGTAAATGTCCTTCTGTCAGCAAAGGCTAGTTAACAGCTTCCAAAATAGGCGAAGTCCTCCTGGGAACAGGCTTCCCAGAAACCAAAGAAACATTAAAGAAAAAACACAGAAAGAAACACGTGTTGTTGGCTTTTGTCACTTCATAGCTGTATCTCCAAAGGTTGGGGTTTTTTCCCTTCCTTTTTGCCTTATTGAGTTTTGTAGCAATTGTATCCATTTTTAGTATTGTTATTTTCTAGATTTTATGTCCCAAATACTGATTTTTATGAGTTAGTATCTCTAACTCTTAAGAAAATAAGAAAGAAATATGAAATAGGAGCGTGTCAAAAGCATAGGAAGAAGAAGGATTAGCCAGTAAAGGGTGCCAGAACAATTGATTAAGTATGTGGAAAAAATAGATTTTCACATCAGTTCTTAATACTAAATTGATTCCAGATGGGTTAAAGAGTTAAATGTTAGGAGAAATTTTTCAGAACTTTCTCAGGATAAAAGTAATGGAAATCACCACTAAAGAAAAAATTTGTCTACATAATTATTTAAACCTTCTCTTTATTCAGAAATTTGAAGAAAATTAAGGATAAATCATTTTCAGAAACATTACAAAGAGCTGGTATCCTTTTCAAATTATCAATGCTGTCTTGTAAATCAATGTTTAAATACTAATGCCTCATTTTAGAAGTAGACTGGGGATATAACTAGATCATTTACCTAAGGAATGTAGTCAAGAAACATGACAAAAGTTGTTCAGCCTCAATCTTGATTTGAGAAATAAAAATAGAAGATCAATATGATTTTAAAGGTGCTGACTTGACTACAGTATGCACTACTAAGGAGATGCAATTCAGTGAGATCAACATAGCAGTGGCTGGGGAGTATAAAGAGCTGCTATCCACCTATTTATTACATTAACATATTTATATTATTACATTTGGTAAGTGCCTTAAAATATTCATGAACCTTGTCCCTAAATTCTACACCTAGGAACTACATATAAAATTTTTGATCTGATGGAATTACCTTAGTGATAGAAAAGTAGCAAAATACAGAATAAGAAATTCATTGAGTATCATTGAAGGGATATATTTCCTAAGAATATTTACAGATGTGGAAAAATGACATCAAATACTTTTCAAAAGAACACTGTATTTACAGTAATCCTAATCTTATTAGGAAAAGAAACATAAGTGCTTATGTGTGTGATCCCTTAAAATGATAAATAATCTTCCAACAGTATAGACTTCTACCTTATATCTCTCCATTTTCTGATTGTGTTACTCTGTTCTAAATGTACATTAGCTCTTTCCTTTCCTTTCCTTTTTTTTTTTTTTTTTTTGCGGTACTGGGGATCGAACTCAGGACCCTGCGCTTGCTAGGCAGGCACTTATTCCACTGAGCTATATCCTCAGCCCCTCCTTTTCTTTTCTTTTCTTTTCTTTTCTTTTTCTTTTCTTTTCTTTTCTTTTCTTTTCATTTCTTTTCTTTTGTAGTACTAGGGTTGGAACCGAGGGCCTCACACTCAGTAGACCAGAGCTCTGCCCCTAGTATATCCCCAGCCCTGCACTGCCATTTATAATCAGAAAAAAAAAAATATTTTGAAAATTCTTAATAAAATTTGCTTTAGGATGATCAAATTAACTTAGGGTTATTTCTTCAGATTTTTCATCCTATAATTTCAAGTATGTTCATGTGTACATATTTGATTTTATTGCTACAAGGCAGGAACAGTGCTTAGTCACTTGACTTCTCTGAATTTCTGCTTTGCTTCTGTTGCAGCTGACTGCCTGCATCCACGGCTCGGCTGCAATGCTGTACCCTATGTACTGGCAGCATGTGTACATCCCCGTGCTGCCCCCACATCTGCTGGACTACTGCTGGTAAGACTGCGGTGCACCCTGCCCTTCGCCTTCCTACTTCCAGGAATGGGCTGGGCAGGATAGATCCATAACTTGTTAATGCCAGTGAGAACTGTAAATTAAAATAGTCTAAAATGACTCAGGTTTGAGAGCACCTGATTACAGAGCTGTTTTCTTTCTAAACAGATTTCATATTTCATGACATTCTGAAGAGCTCAAGAGACTAGGTAATCCTTTTCCCATTTCTCATCTTGGAGAAACCAAAGCGCCAAGAAGTTGTGTGCTTTTTGCCCCAAAGACAAATTGGAAACTGGTGACAGGAATGCTTGAGATCCCTAAGGTCTTCAAGTTTCAGCCATGCCCTGGCATGTCGCGTCAGACTTGCTCTCAGCTGCCATTTGGGAGCAAAAGCCAGACTTCAAAATCCTCTGAAGCTTTTTGATGAGGATGTCACTGTTGAGTGAAACATGTTTTAGTGGAAGGGAGGAAGCTTTGGAGTTGACCTGGGCAAGTTAGTTGGCCTCAGGCTTTGTTTTGTCATCTGCAAGATGAAGTTGTACAGTGTGTAATTATATATCAGTGAAGTGAGATAACAGATGCAGGGCATCAGGTATGCAGAAAAGCTGGCTCACAGAAGGTGGGTACTTAGTGTTTCTGCTAAAGCATCCTCCTCCTCACTGTCTTGACTTCAGAAATCTGTATGACCAGTTTGGACCCATTTTTCTTACGATGAACCATTTCTCTAGTATAATGTGATGAAAAGACATTGTCTGCAAACAGCCCTTATAAGCAGATGTTGATAATGGAACACAATTTATATGTAGGGAAAGGCTTGCCAGAAATTGAAAGCTTCTGGACAAAAGAACCCTATCACTTAAAAACAAATGATTTAGGACACGTGCCATTGGTTCAAAATGACTCAGTCCAGACCAGTCATAATGTTTGCTGTTTTGCAACCTTCTCACTGTAGAGATTCACCCACATAGCCAAATTATCCTCAGAGCTTAAAGGCATTCTACTTTCCCCCTGGTTTGTTTTGTTTTGTTTTGTTTTAGTAAATGTTTGCAGTACATCATGACCACACTCATCCTGGGGAATTGGCACATATACATAACACATCTTAATTTGCTTTTCATCCCCTTTCCCTCCCTTCTTGCCCCTTTCTGCCCATCTCTGGGTCCCCTTCTCTTTTACAAAAGATCTGTCTCCCTGTTTCCTATTATTTTTCTATTTCTTTCATTTATATTTGCGTTTTTCATATAAGAGAAACCATGCACTATTTAAGCTTATGCATCTGATACATTTCACTTAACATTATGGTTTCAAGGTGCATCCATTTTCCTACCGATGATTCAGGTCTTTCCTTCTTTTTGGCAGAGTAGTACTCCACTTCGTGTAAATACCAAGTTTTCTTTATCCATTCATCTGTCGATGGAAGTATAGGTTACTTCCAAGATTTAGCTATTTTGAGTTGTGTTGCTATAAAGCTAGATATATATGTATTACTGTAATACAGTGTTTTTTAACTCTTCTGGGAAAATAGCTAGAAAGGGAAGAGCTGGGTCAAATGGAATTTTTATTTCAGGTTTTGCAGCATCTGACTTTCATAGTGATTATACTAATGTACAGCCGCACCAGCAGTGTGAAGGGGTCCCTTTTCTCCTGGAACCTTGCTAGCGTTTGCTATTATTCGATTTCTTAACGATGGCCATTCTTTCTGAAGCAGGATAGAGTCTCAGTGTTGTTTTCATTTGTACTTCTCTAATGGCCAGCAGTGTTGAACATTTTTTTCATGTATTTATTGACCGTTTGTACTACTTCTGAGAAGTTTATTCATTTCAGTTGCTCATTTTTTGATTGGGTCTTTTATTTAGGGGGAGGCCTAATTTTTTTATATATATCTAAATACTAGTCCTCTCTCCAAGGAATAATGGGAAAAATTTTTTTCGCTTTCTGTAGGTTGTCTCTCTACTCTGTTGGTTGTTTCCTTTGATGTGCAGAAACTATTAAATTTGATATAATTCCATTTGTTGGTTCTTGATGGTATTTCTTTTGCAACTGAGGTCCTGTTCTGAAAGCCCTGCTTGTACTTATGTCTTCAAGAGTTTTACCTATTTTCCCTTCCAGCAGATTAAGTCTTTCTAACATTTAGATCTTTTAGTTTAATACAGAGGAGAGGTACCAGTTTAGATTCAGTCTTCTGCATGTGGACAGCCAGTTTTCCTAGCACCTTTTCTTGAAGAGGCTACTTCCCCTCCAGTGCATGTTTTCAGCCCCTTTGCCAAAGATCAGACAGCTGCATGTGCCTGGAGTCCATTCTTCATCCTCTTGTTCTGTCCCATTGATCCACATGTTCTGTGCTTGTGCCGTGCTATTTTTTAGCACTGTAGCTTTGTAATGTAATTTCAAGTCTGAGATTGTGATGCTTCCTGCTTTGCTCTTGGTATCCAAGATTGGTTTTCCTTTTCTGGGTCTCTTCTCGTTCTGTATGAATGTTAGGATTATTTTTTCTAGTTCTGGGAGGAATATTGTTGTTATTTTGATTAGTGTTCCACCTAATTTGAAAGTGTTTGACCCACTCTCCTCCCAAGGAACCACATGTATAACAAAGATGTAGGTCACGGCCAGTGAATAAAAATCAGGGCCCTCCCTTGAGAATAGCACGGGAGAACTGACTGATTTCTATCACATTCCTACCTTACTGAGATTGGTCTTCCATGCCTTTCTTTTTCGACTTACGAGATAAAGGGGCTGTATGTTTCCTACCATGTGGAGGATATAATCTAGTTCTTGGTTTTTTGTTGCTATTGTATTTTGTTTTGCAGTGGTGACTGAACCAGGGCCTTCACACTGAGCTTCATCTCCAATCCTTATTTTTTGCTTTATTTTGGGACCAGCTCTTGCTAAGTCGTGAAGTTGACCAGGCTGGGATTGAACTTTTGACCCTCCTGCCTCAGTCTCCCAGAGTTCTCAAATTACAGGTGTAAGCTACTACACCTGGCTTATCTTGGCTCATTTAAAATTTCTTCTTGATTTATCACATTGCTGGGATACACATTTTGTTCAGTGTATCTTTTTATACCTTGGTTTATTTTGGAAATTATTTTCAGTCAGTGCCTTCTATATACTGCTGGTCTGAGTTTTTATTTTTCCTCCCTTCTGGAGCAGGTAAGAAGAATTCTAGTTTTTGCAGATAGAAAGGATGAAAATATAAATCCATAATAATAAATTCAATTTGTTCACCATTAGATAGTGGTATTTCCTCCTTAGGAATGTTTTTAAAATTCCAGATCCCTTAGAGCCCCACCCTATCTGCATTTTCTATCTTCTCCCCTCTAACGGGAACTCCATGGAGCACTGAACTCTCTCTTTCTGCTCCCAGATCACAGTAAAGATCATCAGAGTCCTGGCCCCCAGCCATGGCTTGGTGCAAGCTCTCCCCTGTCCTCTGACTTCCAGCACAGTGCCTGGGAGCCTTCTTGACCACCTCATCGGTGCCATCGCCTTGTCCCTAGGTCTTTACTACTTATTTGTCTAGATCTCCTGTCCATCTCTCGGCTGTCTTCAGTGACTTCAGAAGCCACTCCACTGGCCTCTCCTGTCATGTGGAGCCCACCTCGCTTGTCCGCAGGCCCTGTCTCTCCCCCAGAGGCCATGAAGTAGCGCAGACAAGGGTGGCTCTGAGGAGAGCTGAGCCCTTTAGTCCCCAGTGCTCTGGCTTAGGGTGGGAGCTTTTCTGAATCTTGGCCCGTATCGCTAGCGGGATAAAAATACTAGCACTTCTTGTATTGTTTCAAAACAATTGTATATGCAAAAGCACTTTGTAGACTGAAAAGTGCTGCCAGCTACCTAGCAGGATAACACACTGGGTGTCGTTTACCCATTTGAAACTCCCTTGATTCCGTATCTCTGGCCTTTGAGTTCTCCCCTCTAGTTGACTCTTTCCTCAGCTCCTACACTTGTTCCCTTTCTTCTCAATACCCTTCCTGTCTGTGTTCACCACATCTTTCCTTTTCCCTCACCTCTTTGTTGCTTCCTCTCTGTTCTACCCCTTCACTAACCCTCTTTGGGTTTTGTTGTCTTCCTGCTTACTCTAGAACCTTTTTCAGTGCAGCAGATACTTACTGATGCATGCCGTGTCTCAGGCATTGTGCTAAATGTGGGCAAAGATGAGAATGAGTCTCCATCAAGAGGGGCCCCAACAGTTGGGTGTAGAAGAAGGGCACGCAGACACATCCTTTGCACCTAAACTGCTAAGATGCCTGAGAGGGGAGCTGTTCAGGGTTCTCTACCATTTCTTTACAGGGTTTGTTTGCCCTGACCTTCCCACTGTCACTCAGCCCTCTGCCATCTTTCTATCTGGAAATACTGGCAGATTCTGCTAGAGAAAGGTGGGAAGCCATTGCATAGAAGATCCAGTGGAAAGTGGTGCCACCTGTCCTCACATGTCCTGTTGCTCTGCAGTTGGGCCCAAGCCTTCGTACCTACCATGAGTCAGGCTCCAGCCTGGGCTTCTCCTTGTTCTGCTTGTATTGCCACCTCTGTTTTCTCCCCTTTTCAGAGGTTGTTCCTATGCCTTGTCTCCTCCTCCTTTCCTACCATCCATGAGAAAGGAAGAACCATTTTCCAAAGCCAGTGACCTCACCTGGGCTAAAGTTCCCTCCCCAGAGGATGGTCTGGGATGCATTCCAAATTGTGATCTTCTTGGTATGGTATCGTTAAATTCTCCTACCTTCCCTCCTCTCCCCACAAAGGTGCTCTGATGACCTATTCCTCAAAGTAGACATTTGCCTCCTTGTTGTTAGCTCCATTTCACAGATAAGTAAACCAGGGACCTAAGAGCTTCAGTAATTTGCCCCAATATAGATACTATATTGTCTGTTCCATCCTTATAGAAAAAAAGAATTATATCTCTACATGACACAAAAAATAGATATACCTATATGTATACATATAGAGAGGCAATGATCTGAAAAGAACTACACCAAAATATTTAATAGTGACATGATGGGGAAGAGCAGAGTCTAGCAGGCTTTTTATTTAATCACCATATATTGCTACGGAAAACAAATACAATCTTTATAATTTTGAAAGCTTTCTTTTGAAAAAGTTTTCATTCTAGCCAATTGTTCTTTCCAGCCACCATCTTTCCCACTTTACTTGCTGAGAGGATGTATTAGTTATTTTACACTTTCCTAGGAATGTTGATCTAGATCCTCTTTTCTCCTTCATCTTTAACTCTAGCACTGGGTGAACTGGGTCCCAGTCTGAAGGCAGTGATGTCAGCAGGTCCAACTTCAAAGGAAAGACTTGGCAAGGAAGGTTCTGGAAGGAGCCCTTGTCAGACCAAACTTCCATTCCAGAAATGAAAAGTTCAGAGTTGCATTGGTACCTGAGTGGGTTCTGTGATGAGGTTTCATCTTGAAAGTTTCTGCATTTGTATAAAAGCAGTCCCTCTCCTAGGCTCTTTTTCATGAAAGAACTTCTTAGCTTCTGATCAAAGGATGATTCCAGGCCACTGAGGATTGCAGTATCTCTATTAATTGTAAAATGTAAGAATGATGAAATGATAGACCCCAAGAGAAAGAAGAAAAAACCAGGTCCCCCAGTCAAGGCTTCAGATTACTTTTGTTTTTTTTTTTTTTTTGGCGGTACTGGGGATCAAACTCAGGACCCTGCGCTTGCTAGGCAAGTGCTTATTCCACTGAGCTATATCCCCAGCCCTACCCAGTCAAGGCTTAATTTGATCACCCTCAGCCTGCTACCACTGCTCTGGTCAGAAACTACAAATATCATGAAATTTGAGTCAGTGCAAATAACTTTATTCTATTGTGCTTGGTGACTTTCACCACCATTAAGTATAATCCTTGGGGGTAAGAAACAGCATGGAAAACTAGCATTTTAAGTAAAGTGCTAGGATCCTGAAACATGTAAATTTGAGGGAGGTTTGTTCCTCTGCCGATGATTTAAATGTTAAGTATATCCCCATGCAGGGGATGCACAAAATGGAATCTGAAAACTATTATCTCCTGTAGAAATGAACTCTCAATTTACTCACTGCACAGGAAGGGCAGATTCTAGTCATTTTCACTGCCAGCAGGTGCCCTTTCTATGCATAATAGACTTCACAAGTGTAATTAACACATGAGGACCAATGCTGCCAGTTTTTCTTCAGGTACATGCTGCTAGGAGTTTTCAGGACAACAGTGTAGGCCACAAGAGCTTTTCACCTTGCGCGTGAAGATGAGGTGTTCGTTGACCTCTGGACAAAGACATGTTAAATGGGGCTGAGCACAGCCACTGCTGTTGTTATCATAGGTCATGGTCCTTGGACCCAGGGACCCCAGAAACTATATTAGAGCCTTTGGTAGACCAGGGGCCAGTGCAGCAGAGCTTCAGTTTGCATGCAGTTAATAAATGGAAAGTATGATACCGAAAACCCTGCAATTATGTGGAAGACTCTAATTGCACATTCACAAATACAACAGCCAATTATCTGACTTAGCTTTAATTAGAGCTATAATCACAGTTTTTAATTATCTGAATAAATCAAGTTTGGTACAAATGGTTGGCCTTAAATATTTCCCAAATTAATTTTCTCGTGTCCCTTCCCACTTTGGGAGAGCCTGGTAAAAGTGGAAAGTGATTGGATTTAGATTCAGAAAAGCATGGATTCAAATCTCAATTTCCATCTCTTAGTAGACTGTCAAAAGTCTGCTTCATCTCTCTGATTTTCAGTGTCTTTTTCTGTAAAATGGGTCTGATTTACCTACTTTGAGGAGTGGCTGCAAGATCAATGGTATTAGTCATCAAGTGATACAGAGGTGCAGCTTAGGTAATGGTGATTGCTCCTCACCATTACTATAAAAATGGCTTATGGGTTTGGGTTTTGAGAAGGTTTAACTCACATCAAGTGTTATTCTTGCTTCTGCTGCTTTGTGAGCTCAGGGGAACCTTCATAATTCATCTTCTCTCTTTACCCCTCAGATTGTTTTTATTTTGATTTTTTATTTAACTTGAGTTATTGTGTGGTTGTTTTCATTTGCAGCTGTGGCATAAGAATGAAAAGAAAAGAAACAAAAGCAGATGGCAGAGAAAGCGAAAGGAGTGAGGCACTTCCAGCCCTTATGAATATTTAAAAACATGTGCTGCTGGTTCCTTCCTTTAGATCTGTGCCATTCCCTTAACTTTGAAAGTGCAAACGAGAATGTTCCCTACCTTAGCTGATAGCACTTCTGACCTTGACCAGTGTTGGGAAAGCTTTTCCATTTCTGGGACAAAAGCATTAACTTGCTGATGAGATCAACATTTCACAGTGACAATCACCATCAGCTGGTTACCGCAGGGCAGAGGGAAGCTCTTCATAAACATTATCACAAATCTGCCGAATCAAGCTTTAAAGTAAATTAAGTTTTCTTGTAGTATGTAGTAGGAAATTGAAGCTCGGAGAGGTTTAGTGATTTACCCACTGTCACACAGCTAAGAAATAGTGGACCTTGGGCTTGGAATCCAAGGACGCCTGATGTTAAACCTTCCCTTAGTAATGTCCTCTGGACTGTCAGAGTAAGTTATACTCTGTGCCAACATTTTTTGAAAAAAGTTCTTCATAAGTCTTCTCAATGTCTTGCTTATTATAGATGTATGTTGTCATTCATTAATTATACATTCTCTCAACAAATATTTATAGAATATTTACAATGTACCAGGTACCATGCTAATTAAATTTTGCTAATAAAAGGATCCAGTGGACGCCATATGGTATTGCCCATGTAAATTCTGTTTTCTCCTTTCTTCCTTCAGAAGTAAGCCTAAACAAGTACCACAAATAAATTCCCAAGTTGTGTATTTAGGGCACAATATTTGCGTTGAAATATTTTCAAAGCAGATCGCAAGTTCATGTGTTCTCCTAAAGGCCAACCAGGTCAAAAGTCAGGTTAGTAGCTAACTCCTGATGCTTTTTGTTATCAGGATTGAACCAAAAAGTTAAATAGGATCCATAAAATTAAAACATAGATTTTGATTTCAGTTTGTAAAATGCGTTCTTTCTTGGCGTTGTAGAAGCTGTTCTTCCTCTCAGCATGAGATTGCTCAGACTCTGTGAGCTATAAGTTCTAGGCTGGCAGGGCTCCATGTAGGGCTCCGAACCAACCCCCACGTGCTGCATTATGTGCTCTATTTAGGATTTTCAGCCCCAAATTTGAAATCCATGTGACACAGAGCACACAGTCTGTGTAGGTGATGGGGCATCCGACTGGATGCAGCTATGAAGAGACATTCGGTTAGTCAAAGCTGGATTGGTTCTAATCATCATCATCATTATCATTGATAATCTAATCATCAATACCAGGAAATTTTGCATAAGTAATAAAACAATGCTAAATTGAATGGAATTTTTAATATTCTTGGTGACAGAGACAGAAATCAAATGAAAATGTGATCTAGTAGAAAAAGAAAGCGTGGCTTTGAGCTGGCTTTCCCATTTACTACCTTGGAGGTCTCGTCTAAGGTAAATAGAATTTACTATTGATACAAATTAGGTGCTCCAAAAATAGTAGATGCTACCTTTATTTTACTCATGACTATACACATTTGGGTGAGTGGGAGAGAGAAAGAGAGAGAATGAATCTAGTTGAAATTCACAACACCCAGGTTGGATGGAAGAGGATTAGATGGACAGGTGTGGCTAAAATTCTGTCTACCCAATCCTGGTCTATGTAGGTTTTGTTAAAGATTGAATTACAACAGGTACACAAAAGCTGTATGTCTTTTGCATGTTGAAGCAAGTAGTTACAAGTACCTGTTTTATTCCTGGCACCAGGCATAAAAAAATAGGAAAGTAGAACTCCAGCATCCAAGCAAGATTGGGAAAACTGCTATTTTGTGTTTTAGGAAGTTTTGTGGGGTTTTTTTTTGTTGTTGTTGTTGTTGTTTTTTAGCTATGAAGCAAGGGTCTAAGAGTGTTTCATTGTTCCAGAGTTGGTACCATTGTGACAGTAGCTCACCTGGGAGGATTGGGAAGGAATCAGGATTAGAATTTCAGTTTCAGTTGAAAGATGAGAAGCTGGATCACTAGTGGGCCTGATGGCTAGGAAGTACACACACACACACACACACACACACACACACACACACAATGTGTGTATTGGTTAAAGGGGAATTATAGATTGCTAAGTAAGTCCTTAACAAAGTTTGGCTGAAGTTTGAACAGGGTAAGTGATGGGAAAGACTTCAGACTTGGAAGTCAAACTTCTGGCTTCAAATACTGGCCTTTGTCTTACTGAACATGTGACTTGGTGAGTCAGGTAACCTCTCAGAGCCTCAGTTTCCTCATCTGCAAAATCTTTGCTAGTAATACAGTTACAGTTATTATTGTCTGTGAAGAACCTGGCAGCAAGAAAGCAACTAAAAGCTTGTTAGATGATGGTAGTTACTAAGCCCAGTGTTGAGCTAGACCTTCATTTCCCTCAGCAGCACTCAACACGGTGTCAGGAGGCTTTAAAGGAAGATTTGGGCAATTTCTGAGTTAACAGTCTGCTGGAAAGAGGTAAGAAAGAGAAGAGACTAGGTTCTGTGCATTATCTATGCTACAAATGCTGTAAGAATTTAAACTCTATAGGAAAATGGTCTTTTTTCAATTGATTTTTTTGGAATATAGTTCATATATCACAAAACTCATCCTTTTAAAGTGCAGTGGTTTTTAGTGGATTCAACTGTCTATCCAATAATATGTCTTATATGTGAGGTATTTAGATTCACTGACATAATTAATATCACCACTGATTCCTGATTCTTTAGCTTTTATTGTTTGACATACCCTTATCATAAAAATGTTTAACCTTTCAAAAATTATATACAGCAAAAAGCAAATGGTGTACAAAAGTGAGTCATGTACACACATGGTTGGCGTCAAACATTTACTCTGGCCCTGCACAGGTGCTCCAGAAGCCACAGATACCAGGAACATAGCAGAACAGCTCTCATCCAGCCTCAGCAGAAACATCCCCCAGATATTACTGAGAGAGGCAAGGTATCTTGTTCCTTTTTCTCTTGCAAAACAGGAATGCCTTCTGAGATGAATCCACACTTCTCAGATGAAGAAGTACAAACAGCAAATAAATATATCAAAAAATGTTCAACATCACTATCATTTGAGAGATGCAAATTAAAACAACACTAAGATTCCATCTCACCCCAGAAAGAGTGGCTATCATCAAAAAATCAACCAATAACAAACCCTGATGGAGCCGGGAGGAAAATAGAACCCTTCTCCACTGTCAGTAGGAGTGTAGACTAGTGCATCCACCATGGAAATCAATGTGGAGGTTCTTCAAAAAACTAAGATTAGAGATCCCATTTGAGATTAGAGATCCCAGGTATTCCCCTTCTGGGTATCTTCCCAGAAGAATTAAAAACATCATACCACAGCAATATATGTGCACCCATGTTTATAGCAGTGCAATTTATAGATCTTGTAAACAACCCAAATGCCCATCAACTGAGGAATGGATAAAAAAAGATGTGGTCTTTTTATACCATGGAGTACTGCCCAGCCATAACGAAGGATAAACTGGAGACTTTCATAGGTAAATGGATGCAACTCAAGACCATACTCTTAAGTAAAATAAATCAGATGCACATGTGCAAACATCATATTGTCTCCCTAGTGTGAGAAACTGAAAGACTAAGTAAGATTCAAAATGTACAGTAGATATTGGGAAATGGGAAGAAACTGTTCGAAAGGAAAAAGAAATTCAGTTGGGGGAAAGGAGAAAAGAAGGAAGGGAAAAGCAATATATATATATATATATATATATATATATTTAAATATTATATATTTATACACACAAGATAATTAAGATCGTTATACTACTAATTTCTCTAAGGTCATTGAGAAGAAAGGTATGTGCTAATATTATTTCGACAACTAAATGCTTGTATCTTATACTCTAAGTAATTTAAAGATAACACTACGTAATGTATTAACTATTGTTAACCCTTCTATTATCTTGTTTTGAAATTTTGTTTTATTGTTTTCTCTTTTAAAAAAATTTTTAAAGGGGCTGGGGATATAGCTCAGTGGAATAAGCGCTTGTCTAGCAAGCACAGGGTCCTGAGTTCGATCCCCAGTACCGCAAAAAAAAAAAAAAAAAAATTTAAAAATCAGGAATGACTGAGACTGGGCAATTCATAGAGGAAAGACATTAATTTTGAGTCACAGTTCTGGAAGTGCAAGAGCAAGGCACTGTTATCTGCTTGGCCTCCGGTGATCGCCTTGCGCTAGACAGTGGGAAAGCTGAATGGCAAGCCATTGTGTTCCCAAGAGTGGTCGCGTAGTGAAAGAGAAAGCATGAGAGGCAAATGTTGCCTTATAACAACCTGCTCTTGAGTTTACTAATTCCGTCTTGTGAGAGCAAGAACTCACTCCCAAGATATGGCATTACTTTATTCATAAGGGTTCCATTCCCATGATCCTAACACCACCCAGTAGGCCCCACCTCTAACCCTTACTATGAGCTTTATGGGCACAGGCATCTTCAAATCATAGCACACAGTTAGAGAAGACAGTGTCTCTTTAACATGGAAATGACCCTCTCCAGGTTGGGTGCTGATTGGCTAACCCACTCACCCTTTGAGGTGCTCTCCTAACTTTAGCACAGCCAGCCTAGGAGTTTCTACCTCCTTGCTGCTGTATCTGAGCTTCCTGACCTGCTGTGAGTCTTAGCTTCCCAAACCTTTCCTGAAGTGATGAGAACAGCTTGCTTGCCCAGCCCCGGTTACTGATGTAGCTGGCTCAAACTTGGACTTACCCTTCTAAGCCCAGCCTAGCTTTCCATTCTCATAACACATTCTGTATGTACTTCCTACTGCCTGACCTGGAACTTCTGAGGGACACGGTGTAGTGTCCCTACAGCAAAAATATTGTATCTGTTTCTGGGAACTACAGGTCATAATAAGGCAGGAGTCACAGACCATATAACATCAGGGCCCTAGGACAGTTCAGCAGGGAGCAAGTCAGCTCATGGCAGGGCTTGGAGTAAGTGTTCCTCCCTCAGTGTTTGGCACCAGGGAGAATACATGACGCTCTAACGTGGTGCTAGGCTCTGCGTCTCTCTCCATTAACGTGGGTCTACCATTTGAAAAAAACTATGGATCTGTCTTTCCCTTAAACATTGAAAACACTGGAAAGCTAGGCTAACAAGGTAGTGGGATGCTGCAGAACATCTTGGAAAATGAGATATCTTAGTCCTAGAAAAAGAAAAAAGGTTTTCCTGTTATTACTGTTGCATTGATTTTTTTAACACTCTTATTTCTCCATAAACCTCTTTGTTTCTTTCTTACGTACCTTGCACCCCATTCATTATTGCAGTGTGTGAGCACCTCATGGGCTGCTGGTGACTCATAAGCAGAGACTACCCTTTTTTGCAGCAGCAGCCTCTAGCCATAATAGTTCTCACTGAATTCTCTGTGGCAACAGAGAGCCCTACTGCTGACCCTTCCTCTGTGATTAACTTCTTCTGCCACCATGGTATCAGCCATGGAGCCAGTCCTGGTGTTTCTTCCAGTAAACTGAGAAGGCGCACAAGGGTGGACAACTCCAGGCTTTGATGTTGACCTTTCCAGGTTTTCATCCAGGGTATTATCTTTGTAACTCCTGTTCATGTCAGTCGAGTCTAGGGCTTAGAGCTCTTGAAAACATCTGTACTCCCTCCGCCCCCGTAAGTTATCCCACAAAGCTACAGAACTAGTCTCTGAAGGGCCTTGTCAACTTCTCTCTCCCCCATTCACATTCATGACGTACGTGTGTTTTGCATTAGGAAACGATCTCCAGTTGCCCCAGTGTGAAGGACCAGCCAGGGCTGAGCCTACCTTTACTACTGGGACACCTATACCCTGGCTGCAGAAACCGAAAATGGAAACTAGGTAGTCTCTGCCTCCTCCCCAAATCTGGAATTGTTCCTGGTTTCCTCATCACTGTGATTGTTTATGAATGAGTCTACCTGCGTTGGAAGCCAGGAAAGAAACACTTGTTTAACTCATGGTGTTCCTACAAGTTGTGATTTTAAGCTGTATTTTCTGGCTTCCACCATCTGTGACCTTTTAAGTCACTTAACTTCTTTGAGCCATAGCTTTTTCTGTAAGTTACAGAGATCAGCCTTTCAAGGTTGCTGCAAAGATAAAATGCAGTCGCCTGAAGCCCCCCAGTTGTGTACCCCACAGCACCTTTGAGTCTCCTTGCAGCAGTTTGTACACATACAATAGTTTGCTTATTTAATCTATTGCTAGCTGTAGGCACTGGATAGGCAGAGACCAAATCTATTCCACTCTCTCTCTCCAGCCCAGTATGGCGTCTGATCCATGGAAATATTCGGTGACTAATGGACCAGCATATAGAAAACACTGAGCATATAGTAAATGCACCATAAGGTGGTGGTTTTCTCTTTCCCCTCCCTAGGACTATTTTTAAAATTCAAGCTCCTGAGTAAATAGTATCTCCTTTAGCTCCAGAATTCCCAGATACCAAAATCCACAGATCCATAATCCCCTGTATGGTATAGTGCAGCATTTGCATCCATGTATCTCTATACATGTCCTCCCCTATGCTTTAAATCAGCTCTAGATTACTTATAATACCCATACAGTGTAAAGGCTGTGTAAATAGCTGTTACTCAGCACTGTTTAAGGAATAACGACAGGAAAAAACAATAGACAGCTCTCTCTGGCCTGACCTCATACACAGTACATGAACAAGGTGTGCAAGGTTCCAGGCACACACTGCTGAGACCATGAGTGCTGGAGAGACACGGAGGATCTGTGGAGGCTGCAGCAGGGCACACTACAAATCACTTCATTCACATGGATTCAGCGTAATGTTTAACATGGAGCAAATTCACATTTTGCTGTTTTCAATTTTCTGGAGATTTGTGTTTAGAGTATTTTTGATCCACAATTGGTTGAATTGTTAGATGTAGAGCCTGTGGATTTGAAAGCTAACTTGTGTGTGTGTGTGTGTGTGTGTGTAGACACCAAAAGTCACCTTATGAACTTGGTTCTGTCTTTATATTAGCAGCCAGAGTTCTCAGAACCCAACCTGTGGCCATGCAAGTTGGGGGTCACAGCATGAAATGCAGCTACTAACCTTACTAGGCCTTTGTCCCTAGATCTTTCCTACTTGTGTGACTAAATTGAACACTCTCATACAAATTGCTTTATACTGTATCTCGTTCAGAACAAAAAAACTGCATCAGTCAATTCCAGCTAGTAGAACAGTTTTACTTTAGACACAAATACACTAGCTATTTTATTTATAGTATAATTATTAAAGCTCTTCTTGTTAAATGTAGTATTTTGGTTAACAGAAGTCACTATCAAATAAGAGCAATAAAGAGAGAAGGATGTGGGCTGGACTGCATGTTAGCAGGCTGATTGTGGGTACATTTCTAAGAATGCCTCATCTCATCCCTGGCCCAGAGCGGTGCCTGAGCCATAGTTATTTTGATTGATTATAAAATGAATGGCATTCCTTGGATTATTTGAGGATGAAAAGAGATAAGGTAATAGAGGCTCCACGCAACTCTTGGTGTGTGGTGTGTGCTCAGCGTGAAGCAGCATCGCTCTTTATTTCCCCTGCTCTGTTCAGAGCACCATGGTAGACTGGGAGACGGCAACTAGAGTTCTGGTCAGTGGCTGACAATTAAGAATAACCATTCTAATTAGCACGTGTTTTATGCCCAATAGTGACCCAGACCAAAGCGTCTAAGGGAAGTGTGAGCAACCGCTGGGACAATCGGAAATAAGCCACAAGGGCCCAGTAGGCTGTAAGGAATAGTGGGACAGAGACACTCTGTGTCTGAGCAGTCGGAACAGTTTGCTCCCAGACAGTTCCTGTGGTGGAGAGGGTGCTGGGACGTATTGTAGAGAGTCTTGAGACTTAGGCAGGCCGCTTGCGGGCCTCCAGGAAGCAGGTTGGAGAAGTCCTGATCTTCTGCCCACTCCTCCTGCCCAGGCTATGCAGACCCTGATCTCCTGGGAAAAGAATGGCTTGTTTTACCTCAGTACAGTGGGCCTGCTTTCTGGTCTCACCATATGTCCCAATCTGTAGTTTCTTCACCTCTGAAATGGTGGACCAGCAGCGTCTTCCTCACACTGTTGCCACAAAAGGGCCCCGTGAGAACATGCAGGTCAGGCCTCCGCCTCCCACTGCCTCCTGGCACATACGCAGTGAGCAGTGGCTGCTCCTGGTGGTCGCCTGTGACACACTGGCCGCTGCTTTAGCTTGAAGGACAGATGTCAGTTGCTCTCAGTGAGATTTGAGCTCCGTTGATTTGTGTTCTCCACCAAGAGGTGTTGGGTGGTCTTTTTTCTTATTCTTTCTCCCATTCTTTCATCCTTTAACCTCTCTAGCAAAACCAGGCCTCGCTATTTAGAGTAAAATTTAAAACTGTAGGATAAGCTATGTTTGAACTTTTGTTTCTTTTCAAAAACAAGAAAAAAGAAAACTCAAGGGAGTAAGGTCTCTTTCAGAGTTTTTCTTGCCTTTAAGTACAGCGAACTGAGGAACAACTCAAGGGATCCCCTTTCCCTGTGAAGAGTGCTTGGGTAAGAAGGTGGTGCACCCTGGTAAGGTGGGCACTGCCAAGTGTAAACAGTAGTGTTAACTGCCCACTTACATGAAGGAACAGGAAACAAAGTAGACTTTCCAAATTCCTGGGCTGTCCCCAGTGTTCCTGCCTGAGGTCAGAGAGAGCTTGCTTACCTGGAGGTGGGCCCTGCTGCCCACCTCCTCCCTCCTCTCCCCTTCCCTTTGTCTTAGGAAGTTGTGTTTTATGTATTTGAGCAGCCAGTGCTCTTTTATTTCACCTGACTCATTTCCAATTAGTAGCAGCTCACCTCAGGGGAACATAACTAAGAGGGCTCTAGTTACCTGGGGGAAAGGAATTAAACAAATTGTGAAAGTGCAGTGATGATGAACGGGGACTACAAAACCATTAATACATCTGCAGGATCCATATTCATGCCTGTCCTTTGCTAGGAATGAGCTCTGGCTGTAGGACCTACCTACGTAGAAGTGCTGTGTATCACAACCCTGGAGTACAAACCAGGGTTGGCTAAAGGGCCCCTCTAGGACACCAGCACCCTTCCTTTTGGCTTCCTACTGATTATGTGCCATGCGGCATCGTAAGCAACCTAAGCTCACAAGCCAGCAGCCCTGAGTTTGATGTTCTTGTTTTTCTCTCGTTCTTTTGCTTCTCCACTGGCTAGCTGTGGGACCTTGGGCAAGTTCCTTTGCCTCTCTGGGACTGTTTCCTCACCTGAAAATGTGGATGATACCACCACTTTGCAAAGTCCATTTAAAAATTAGGTGTCAAATGCATAAAAAGTGATTGAGTCACTCAATAATATTAGTTTCTTTTGCCTGTAGGATTCAAAATAAAGGTGGCTGCCAGGTAAAGGTCATTACCTTGTCACTACCTTGACACCAGCAAAAGAAGCCCTTTCCTTTGCACAGAACCTTTTTAAGCCTTCCCAGGATGTCACTGAGATAGTCAGATATTGCAGTAATTCCCAGTACCAAGGCCTTGTACAGGTTATCCCTGTAGGTGCTATTCAGAGATATACAGTGACATCCTGCAGTTGCTGTTAGCCACACAGCAGTTATGACACATGTTGTCATGGTCGGCCTATGCGTGGATTTGGTCATAGCTGTTAACATTATCACTGCTTTAATTGAATTGTATGTGTTGTTGGTTCTGCCTGAATTGTGTTTAACTGCCATTTCAAATGTCTTCAAAATTGCACTATGATTCAGCATTGAAATGTAAAGTCACTGTGAATGAAAGGCATCAAGCAGAGAAGCTGGGTACACATTTGCTTTTAGTAAAGCAAGTGTATTTGCATTCATGGTTTCTAAAAGAGCAACAAAGAACTTCTTTCTAAAACCCAAAAGAGGAAGATAGGGGATGAATTTTTGTTGTTTTGTTACTGATTTACCCTTAGAAAAGCGTGGACATTGATGATCTGAATCAGAAAATTATGCCAATGAATCAGACTCTTAATGTAGACTTTTTAGGAATAGCATATCCAAATTATTTTGCCATATTTTCTTTTTAATGTATCCCCGAGAGAGAAAAAGCATTTCTAAAATTTGTCATTCTGAGTGGTCAGAAAGCAATCATTGTTCCCTTCATTGTACATTAAGATAAAGAGGAAAGGTGCCCTTTGCAAGAAAATGACCTGTGACTCTGCTGAACTCAGGAAATGTGTAGCTGACAGGAGAGTTGGCTTATGGGTTAGAAACCCGTGAATAGAAACGATGCATGTTGGCATCTCTCCTGTCTCATGGGGATTTGACCGTCCGCATCCATGGTTTGTTAGGGACCCTTCACAACTCAGACTGGAACAAGAAGCCATTCTCAGAGAGGGGGGGGGAGGGGAGAGGGAGAGGGAGAAGAGTGGGTCTCATGGTGCCACCCTTGCCAGGGCCTTGGAGAGAACTTATTGGAACTTGACAGTCACCTTACCAAGTGCTACCAGGTGCCGCTCCTGCGCTAAGGCACCTCACGGGTTTGCTCCAGTCCCTGCCACAGCTGTGAAAGCTCTCAACTGAACAGGCACTTCCCTTTCAGAAAACTCTTGGCCCCAGGATATACCGAAAGATAATACATTTTAAAAAACCCAAAATCCAAGTGAAACAAAAACTGTCCTGTCCTTTGACTTAGTAGTATAGTATCTGGGAATTCATGCATGAAGCTGTTCATTGTCATCACAGTGGTACTTCTCCTAGTGAAAAGTTGGGAGAGACTTACTGTTAGAGTTCAATGAATTGTGGTACATCAAACTTGCTGCAGTATTGTGCAGTCTTTAAAATAATAATCACAAAGGCTGTAGAGAAAAATGGAAAATGTTAATGGGGGACAATAAGAAAACAATAAAATGTATATAATTTCAAAGATACAGAGTTGATTCTTAGTATGGGCCAATATTAGAAAAGAATAATGCAAAAATAAAAGTAGTTATTTTAAGGTGATATAATCGTAAGTACATTGCCCCCCAAAATGTTTTTATAATAAAAGGGAAAATAAAACAGGAGAGGTTTCCAAGAAAGAGAATCAGTAGCTACAGTAATTATTGGGGTATATTATGAATATATAAGTTGTTTTCAGCGCATACCCAGAATTACCCAGTCTCATACTTGCCACACTGAGATGTTAAGGAGGCTGTTGGGTTTTTTTCTTTCCTCTCCCTCCCCACTCTTAGAATTTGTAATTGTATATTTTCAGAACAAAAATGCTTTCAATTCTGGGAAGTTTTAGAGGCTTTGTAAGCAAATGATGATAGTATGAAAGGTATTTGTCCAAATTTGCATTCATACAAAAAATGGAGCTGCTATGATTTTAGAATAAATGTGTTTTAAATATTTTCTAAATACAGAGCTGTTGCAGTCCTAACAATACTTGGCTAAGAAACTACATTTCTATGATAGGCCATAATTACTCTTTGAAAAATTATTGGGTTTAAAAAACTACCTCCCTAAAGATGCCCAAAGAATGAGTTCTACTTTGTCCCTTCTTATATTTGCAGTCAATTCTGTAAGGCCCCTTCTTTTTTTTTTCTTGAGGGTATTGTTGATTTTTATTGCAGGACAAAGGGCATGGCATTAAAACCTGCATATTTAAAATTCTAGAAAATATTTCTTTTTCATATAGGAGCCTATGATTAAGTTGTACAAAAGGCTTTGACCATGAGTATTACTTTTACCTTTTTCTCAGCGGTTTAAATGTCTTTTTCCATCTGTCAGCTTACTTATTGGAATTTCAGGTCTAAAATTCTGATTAAAACTGATGGTCACTAGTCAATTGCATGATTAAATGTAAGAGCTAGAAAGATTGATGCAATTTACTCAAATATTTTTTTTTTTTTTCCGGGACCGGGGATCGAACTCAGGGCCCTAGTGCTCAGCGGCAAGCACTTAGCCCACTGAGCTGTACCTCCAGCCCAATTTACTCAAATATTACCAATCTGAGCTTTTCTCCCTCCTATGTGTTAGGCTATGTTCCTGGACACATTAACAAGTGGCCATTTTCTTCTGGAATTCCGTGCTCTTCCTGCTTCCTTTCATTACATTAGGCAAGATTCCACTAGATGAGACATTTGCAGTCTTAAGACTTCCTGCCAGGGTTCAGACTTTGTATTTTTGACATTGAAGCTGTCGTGTCCCTGAAGCTACTTAATTAGAAACACATTCATTTCAGTGTACATTGGAAAAAGCTCGGACAGCAGAGCCGGCCACACATGGAAGTTGGATCATTTGTGTAGCTGGCAGCTAAACTGGTTTACAGTTTAAGGGGAAAAGATACTACAGGGTATTTCCTATGCCCCCAAAGCAAAGAGCTGACCATGGCCTGTAGATAACTTTAAAAAGAGAAAGGACAGGCAAGCAAACAGAAGAAAAGAACGGATAACTCCACTTTCATGCAGTTATACGTATAGTTCTTTCTTTGGCTGTTATCAAATACCAAAAATGCAAGTCTTTTAGAAGAATAGTTCCCAAACTGTGCTGCTAATAGTAAGTTCGTTTTACAGGCTCTTGAAATCTGTAACTGCTGAGATCGGTGGAAATAACATTTTATATTCTAGGGAAAAATTTTGCTTGAGGAATTTTATTTATTGAATGGTAATGAGGAAATTGTGCCCTTTCTTATTTTAAATGTTGGAGCAATTGTAAAATGTACATCTGATGTTTAAAACCTTCTTTGCCTGGTACTTCTTTCTCTGGTACTGTATTGCATTGCATTGCATTGCACTGCACTGCACTGCGTTGCAAACAAACTTCTCTTGCCTCGTTACTCAGTTCTCGTTGTTTCCCTGACCCAGTTCCCAAAGAGTCATCCTTGTCCATCTATTTGGACAACCCCACCTGGTCCAGAGGAAAAGTGTCTGGTTGTCTGGAAAAGTGTCTGAGTATGTGTCTTTCCTAAGTTCATAAAAAATACCCTGTGCACATTTCATAGGATATACCACGTACTGGAGAGACAAGTGGAAAAGTTCTGGTTATTTCCTTTTTTTTCTATTCCATGACCTCCCTCCTTCCCCCACAAGGAAAGACATGGCATGGGAGAAGGGCCTTAGGCTTGTAGATTTCATGTCACAGACTCAGCGTGACATCAAGGAAAAGAAATGCACGCACTAGAGTAAAAGCCCAGATTTGCCACTTACGTGGTTGTACGCCTTTAGATAAATAATTTAACCTCTCTGGTCTATTTCCTTCTCTGTAAAATAGAAGTTACACCTACCTTGAAAGGTTGTCATATAGATTAGCAAAGGTGAATTTAAAGGTCTTCATATAACCACTAGCACATTTATCGTTGGTAGGTAAAATCACAAATGGTCATGGAAACAAAAGAAGCATTGGTCAACCCGAAGTGCCCAGGCTTTAAAACTGCTGGAGTTGGGTCCTCGTCCTCTTGGTCAGTCACTGATTTGGGAAACCTGTTGGTCTGTGAATGAAGAAGTTAGCAGAGGCTTTATGAGTTGTGTCATCACTTGGCGTGTGTGCCACTGGGGTGGAGAAGCTTCCTGGCAGCTCTCCGAATACCTAGTTTAATTAGAATGGATAGTCAGGTCCTGTCTCTTGATGGCAGAAAGAGACATCAAGTAAAAAATGTAGTCATCCTTCTTTGAACCCATTATACCCTCTGTGTGACCTCAACTGTATTTTCCATTACCATCATGGCAATCATAGTTCCCACTTTGATTGCAGACTCTGCTAGTCACTTGTAGTATGTGTATTTCCTCTTGTTCTAATAATAACATGCCAGGTCAAGTCCAGTCTCCCATTTTAAAGATAAAGTGACTGAGGCTGTGCAGTTTGCATTGCTGCTGTTTAGGGACTAGTGCCAAAGTTGATGGTCTCCCTGCTAGCCATACTGCTTGTGGTGCCACCGCATTTTTAAATTCTTCAGAAGTTTCTAGGCTTGGGAACAAAATGTCATATTAGGATTTTTGTTGTGAAAGGAAATGTAACTGTGCATACGTTTATTAAAACAGTTTTTCTCCAAATAGTGAACCATCTGTAATTTTCTGTCAAAAGCAACAGACATTAAAGCAGCTGTGTGTCTCTGTTTCTTTTCACAGTGCTCCCATGCCCTACCTCATAGGAATCCATTTAAGTTTAATGGAGGTAAGTTGGCTCCTCTCCTCCCTAATCCCTCCACTTTTGTTTTGCTTTGTGCAGTGGAAAGATACAGCGTCAGGATGCACAGCTCTGCGTGTGGGAGTGGATTAAAGCGCAAGCTCGTGTGTGTGTTCCCTCCTAGGTGCACAGAGCTGAACGTTCTGCTTAGCCCCTTTCCACTGGCTCTTAATTCAGGGCTTTCCCACTTTGCTTAGAAATTGTGGATTTTCATGAGTGAGGGAGTGAGGGTCAGGAAGGCAGGAAGAAATTGTTCTATGAGGATTTAAATGAGAGAAGAGAAGTGTTTCACTTTGCCTCATGGTATTTATTCTAAATCACTATACAGTATTACTTTTTTTCACTGTAGGAAATGTGACATAAATATATGTTGTGTAAATGTGGTACAGTATGTAGAAGTAAGAAGAATATCAAAATTATCTCACAAGACCGTTATTCCAGGCTGAACCACTGTTAGCATTTTACTGTTCTTCCAGTCTTTATTCTATAAATATGCATTTTTACATAAATATGCATAATTGATATGTGGTAAATACATATAATTAAGTCTTTATTTCACTTAACATTATGGCATGAGAATTTCTGTTTTTGTATCTACTCTTAATAATAGTTTTCAATGTATTACCTGTCATTGTCATTATTTGTATATCCCATAACTTAGGCATTTTCCTGCTGCTGGACATTTAAGTTGTTTATCTTTTTTTTTTTTCACTATTATAAATAGCATTTCAGTGAACATCTTTATGCATAAGGCTTTATCTGCATTTTGACTTATTTCCTGAGCATAGAATCCCTAAAGTAGAAATGCTTGGTCAAAGCTATGAATTTGATGCCAGATTGCCTTCTGTATGGCTGTACCAATTAGATAGTTCTTTTAAAGGACTTTTCTGTGCGTTTGTAAGTGCCACTAGTCTGCAGCCATGAGCCCCAAGCCTCTTCTTCCTCAGAAGAGAGCAGACATTGTACTAGAGCAGAACGGGGGAGTAGGTAGGGGGGGCTGCCTGTGTGGCACAGGAGATAAGCTCTCAAGAGGGACTCTACAACCATGTCCGTCTGTGACGGTACTTTGCATGTCTTAAAGGAAGTGCTACTTCTCTTCTTCTGTTCCCTTCATTTCACGTCGACGAGGACCACCTGCTTCGCCACTAACTGTTGCACGCTGTGCTATTGTGCTTACGAAAATGAAACAAGTTGGTTATCGAAAAACCTGTTTGTTTGACATTGAGAATCTTGATCAAAATAGACCACAGAAATCTGCTCAAATTTCTAATTTGACAGGACGGCCATGTGGCTCCTACATTCTGTTAACAGTCCCTCCCTGTCATCACCCAGCCCTAAGCACATACAGTACACAGTTTATGGTCTATCTTGGATGATGTATTTGGATCAGATTAAAGAGATTTCTTCTCTGTTTTACCTTTGTCAAGTTTGGGAGGGTTTACTCAAAGCTTCCATATGAAAAATTAAAAGTGAATATTTTCTAATAGAACTTGTGTGCTAATTCCTATAGAGCTTGAAATGCTAGTCTAAAGATGACTTGGTCTATCAGAGCCTACAGTTCCCTTCTGCATTCCTACTGCCTCCCAGTCTACTCTAGCAAAGGCTTTTTTAGGCCTTTTTGTGTCCTGGTGCCTTTGGAGTTCTCCAAGTGCCTAGCCTTGGCTTGCTTTTCTTCTGTACATGTCCCCTAGTCACCTTGTTTAAGGGTTTTTGCCTCAGCTACCAACTTGAAGTCAAAGCCATGATTCTAATACTGCTCTGCCTCTCTGAACATCAGTTCCAAAGTTTCAGATAGCAACTGTGTTCACCAAGATGTCTCCCTCAGTCTTCCCCAAACAATTTCTTATCTGCATTTTCCTGTGTACACACATAACCCCCACACACACACAGAGACACACACACACTCAGCCACTCTGCTCCTCTTCCAGTGTCTTCCTGGGAGTGATACCATTGTCTGCAGAGACACCAAAGTGGGACCCGGTGAGCATGGCTGAATGTTCCTCTTCCCCATTCATTCTTCCTTAATACTCGCACAATCTCTGAAATGCTTTTCTCACTCCTTCCTCTGTTCTTCCATTGACACTTCTTCTTTGCTTTCATGGATTCTTGCAAAGCCTAATTCATTCATTTGATAAGCAGAAAGAGACCCTCTTATGTTCCAGGCCTTATGCTAGGTCCTAGAGGTGTAAAAGTGAATATAAAATTCATTCCGTAGTGCCAGTATGGATTGAGTTCCCTCCCACCTGGTCACTGCTTCAGGTGTCCCACCTTCCACTTTCCTTTCCCTCTGCACTTCTCCTGCATTGTTCATGGGTTTTCTGCTGCGGTCAAGCCTTTTGCGCTGGTCACTGCAAAGCACTTGTTAGCTGGCTCCCTAGCTGATCCCTACACAGGTCCACATCCACACTTCTGCGCAGAGAAGCCTTGCCCTTCTCCAGCACTTCTATGAAGTCTTCCGTCTTATCTTTCTTCACATGTCAAGCCTCTTGTCCTGAATGATAACTCTTTGCTTCCTTCTCCCTCTTTGTCATTCCCCAAAGCATGAATTCTTTGGGGGAAAGACCTGTGCACCATTCATTGTGGTGGCCTCAGCACCTTTAGCAGAATGCCAAGCAGGTGGTACTGTCTGAATACTTAGGGACTGTGATTAGGACCACATTCAGCAGCTCTCCAGTAGACATCACTGTTTGCAGGCAAACCGGTGATATGATTTCATGTAAAAACAAGGGGAGTTAATATTTTACTATGTATATGATTGTAAGTAACTTAAGACCCTTTGTAGTATAATGTGCAATGTAAAATATGCATACATTTGCAGCTGTAACTTGAAGCAGAGTTTTGCACATAGGTGAATGGGTGCAAATCTGTTTGGTCCAGCCTTTATGGAGGTGTAAATGAGAAGATTCAGCAAGTACTAGTGAGAATAGGTACTGGCCTTGTTGATTGACTATAGTTCAGAAGGACTTTGCTCTGCCAGACTCCTCTGTGGTCAGCTCCAAAGAAAGACAAATATGGTAGATGTCTTACCCTTGAAGCCGGTGGGTGCATTGGGCAGTCACGAACTACCAAATGATGGAATTCCTGATCTCCTGGGTTTCACCTCAGATTTGGAGGGCCTGACTTGTGCTTGCCAGTGGTGTTTATTTGAGACACTAGAGACACTTCCTCACGGACTTCAATGCCTTGGGAGGAGTGCAGACCTGTAGCCAAAGGAGCTCTCTTTAAGGAAGGAATATGGGGAGGCCTGTCTTCTCTCACTACACTAGTTTTCTTACTGGCAATTCAGCAAAAGGCTTATTTTTGACTGTCTTGTTATTTTTTCTTGAAAGCTATAGGCACCTTATTATGCCTTTGCATATGTGCCAGAATTTTTTAAACTTCAAATGAATGTGGCAGATGTTCATAAAAGTTTAGAAAAAGCTACCATAGGAAGACTTTTTAACCATTTTTATGACACTCAAATTTGTTGCACAAAAAGAAATATAAATTATAACCTAGTATTCTCATTTGAAAAAAGGTTATTTTGGGCTAAGACCTAATTCTGGTCTTCAAGCTTGAACAGAATGTTGTTGCTGTTTGTTAAATGGTAACCTTGTTACCATAGAGAGTCCATTTTCCTTAAGTGACAAGTCTATAGCTGATCATCATTCTACTCTCTCCTTCTGCCTTTTGATATTCTTTCTCTCATTTAAGCAATTCGAGGCTAGTGGCAAGTTAGCAGAATAGCCAACGGTATTGGCATAGACCTAGCTGCTTCTTGGAGAGAATGATCATGTTAGTTGGCAGCTAGGAAATCCCAAAACATGGCCAGATTACACAGTGACTATTTCCTTTCATTCAACTAATCTCAATTTAGTACAAGCGACATTTATGCAGTTCCTCTTCTGTGCCATATCTGGTAGCAGGTGCCAGATCTTGTCTAGTAGATGATGCATCTCTATTTGATAAATGATGACCTTCCTTCCAAGCTTCACAAATACTGCTTTGTGTACAGACTTCAGAGTGACATGAGAGAAGTATCCAGAAGGCATTTTATATTGTTCCTGGTGGTAGGATGGCCTGTAAGGAAGAAGGAAAGGCAAAAGCAGTAACATAGTTCCAAAAAGAGGTTCAGGTTAGCTTGTAAGTGAAGCTTCACCTGTACCCAGAGGCACCGAAGTGTGACATCTAGAACGTGGGTCCTGGAGTCTGGCTTTACTATTTCCATCCATACAGTCTCAGGCAAGGTAATTGTTCACTGTCCCTGTGTTCCTACCTGTAAACTAAGCATACTGAACCAGTATGGGGTTCTTGGGTGGACCCAGTGACAAGCATTGGCTTGTCAGATGCCTAACACAGTGCTCATAAAGAGTTCCACAAAATCAGCTGTCAATGTTGTTTCTGTTTCTTCGGTGGCTTTAAAGCCATTAACATTGCTAAACAAATGGCTTTGAAAGGTGCTTTAGGAACTCTGAGGTTCCATGGGCCACCATCTTCATTCCGTAAAGAAAGAGAGTTTCAGCACAGTTAGTTTGTGCCTGCCCTATTTTGTCCTGGTTTGCATTGAAGAAGGCACTATACCAGGGTTTGAAAATGACATTTCTGTAAGACTTGGTAAGTATAATTGCAAGCCTTTACCTGACCATTTCCATGTTGTGTTAACCTCAGTCATGATACCTTGCCTCTCTGGATCGTACTCTCTTCATCCACAATGGCTGAGTCCTGTAGAGGTCCAGGATATCCTAGTACCTGGCATGTGGTAAAGACAGTACACAGTACTTCCCATAGCAGGGTGTTGAGAGTCTTGTGTCCACAAACTACATTATACCAGGAATTCTGTATAAAATGGTGAGTGCAACATATTATCTACCTTCTTTGAGTTTTGTCTGAAGCAAATGCACACAAGTAGAAAGTTAACTGTGGTGAATTTTAGTTGAGTTCTCTGAAAGGAATGACCTCAACCATAGGCTGAAGACCGAGGATTTTGCTTCTCACAGGAGGAGAATGACTAGACTGAATCCAAATAGATAAGAAATAGGAAGACCATGAGAACAGGGGACAACTTCTGCAGAGCTTTGATACGGAGACCAGGAGGCTTCCCAGGAAGTCTCAGGAGTTGCGTGTCTGCTAAGAGCGTGAAGCTGGAGGGAGAGGAGTGTGCTGAGGTAGGCAGGAGGGGCCAAGCCATCCAGGGCCTTGTAAGCCGCATTAAAGAGTATGAACTTTATAGGGCATCAGAGAGCCATTGGAGGGTGTAAATAGGGAAGGACATGGTCAGGCCTTCTCCTTGTGGGCCATTAGAAACACAGTCCTTCCACATAAAATACTCGGAAACTGCTTAACCATGTTAATAAAGTAAATTGTATTTGTAAAGATCAAGGTAATTCCTAAGGAAATTACACACCAAAACCATGTATATAAAATTCAGATGTGTTGGAGTCCCCAACCCAAGCTTCTGAATGGTTTCTTTGCTGCCAGGCTGTGGCCAAGGTACTTGTAGTCACAACTTCCTTTGAGGTATTAGGCACCACTTTTACTAGATGTTGTCTTCTCATCTTTCTTTTCAAGTGCTGTACTACAGTAGATATTCTTTCTCCAGCCCAGTTTGAAGGTGTAAACTGATAGGACAGGTGCGCTAAGCAGTAGTTCCAGGCAGTGGGAACAGGGGCAGTGAGATGCTGGTACCAAGGTGCAGACCCCTGGCTCACTCTCCCCCCCAGTGCAGTCACAAGAGACCTGTGATGGGTCCTTTGGGAGACAGGCTGTGCTCCCAGCAATCCTTTCTCACCATCATTTATCTAGGAAGGCTTCATCATGAGCTCCTAGAAGTCTGCTTTTGCAAATATACTAACTGCTTGGAGCAGCACTGAGCCACCATTCTGAGGACAACACCCAGGTGCTAAAGCTCATCTTGGTCTCTGGGATGCAGAGGCTGCATTTGTCTGTGTCTGCAGTAGGGTTCCTGGTTTTAACTATGGAGCTTTTAACAAAATAACAAGATTCATTTATTTATAAACAAGAAAAGTAAGACCTTTTTCTTTTGCATTTCAAAGAACCTGAATTTCTGTCAATTGAGTAGCGCTATTTTAGCTAGTTTTTTTTTTTCTTTTCATTTTTTACACTGGCATAGAAACTCTTCAATCCTTTGTTCTTTTTACCCCCTGGATATTTATTTTTAAACAGTTTTATAATGAGTGAAAAAGGGTGTTTCTCATTTACTGGTGCATCATTTTGCTTCTTCACAGGCTGCTCATGTAGACAGAAGTAAGATGTCATTTACATTTGTTAATTCTCACCTAACACAAAACTCTGAGGTATAAACATTCAGGGGCAAATAGTGACTTGTGTGTGTCTGCACAAGGTAGAGGGATTCCATGTGAGATTTATTTATTGAGGTAAGTAACCCATATCCTTGCTTTGTAAGGAGGTGACATTTGCGTGCACGCGCGCGCGCACACACACACACAGACGCTTCATGGTGATTGCAGTCATAGGTTCATGGAGAGAACTTTGGTGAGAAAGGAAGAGGTTGTAAAGAGGCTGACATCTTCTGAGTCACACACTCTGCAGGGGCCTTTACCTGCTTTAACTTGGGAACATTGCGTAGACTATGCAAAGCTGAAAATACCCACAGTTAGCGATGGGCATGCTGAGGAGCTGAGCGGTAAATCATTGGCACCCAGTGCCTCCTCAGGGTCAACCTCTGCGCTGTGCACTGTCCCCTGCAGCTGTGTGGATTATGTCTGGCCCTACCTCTAGGCTGGGCAGAGGCCCCCACTTGTCCTGAGCTTTTCCCTCAGTGCTATGTGTGGGGGACCACAGGAAAGGGGAAGAATGGCTCCTTCTGGCAGGCCTAGATTCCGCCAGAGACTGGCTCTGAGTATGCTAGAGTCTAGGGCTGCTGTTTTCCACTGCGTGCTCCATACCATCAGCTCGGTTGACAAAGGAACCTCTGCCACATTAGGAGGATTCAGAGCACAAGGGCAGCAGGCTATATTCCCCTCAGGCCCTGAAGAAGGCGCTACAGTTAGTGACGGATTGTCCTGGAAGCCCTTTCTCCTTTTCACATTGGTGTCTTGCTTTCAAAATGAATACAGTTTCTTAAATATCATTTATCCTGATGTTGAGGTTAGGTAATATAAGACAATTGAAAGCCCTAGGACTAATTTATATAACTAAGGAGAACAAGTACTTCAGGCTGAGTCCATCCATTTTCAGTCTAGTTTGTTGTGGTTGAAACATTCTCTTGTGAAACATGCTAGGCCTCGGACACACACTAGAGAATCTGAGTAATTATGAGGGGAATCCCAGTGAACCCTGTGAGGCCAGTGTTGATGCTTTTGTTTCCCAGTTTTCACCTCATCAATGAGCCTGTCACTAGACCTAAGTACCATTTAGAAATGTCAAAATTGATTTCAGAGAAAACCCGAAGTTTGCAAACTGTTAACCAACATTGCTTAAAGGAATCACATTCCTATCAGATGAAGGTAAGGAGCATCCTGCGGGAGGCCTACAGCAGAGTGCATGAAGCCCTTCTTCTGAGCCCTGCAGCCTTGGATTCAAATTGTAGCTCCTTGGTGTGAAGGAAAAATCAGTTTAGCAGGAGAAAAGCTGTGGTTACTTCATCACAGGATGTACACTTTGTTACACACCAGCCTGTTCAGAGATGCCTGTTGGAAACATATGTAAACAATGATCTCAGGCACTGGGTGAGGATCTACTCAGCGTCCATGGCGTTTCAGCCCGTGGTCCCCACCTCAGGAAGAGGTCCTTGTCTTATAGACATGTTAATGTACCCTGTTGAGCCTCACCACACTCCTTGCTTGTAAGATAAGTAGATGCCCCATTCTATAAGAATTTTTCATGAGAAGCAAGTGAAAAACGGCATGCAAACACCCAGATTGGTGCCCATCATGTAGGTGCCAAAAGGGAAATGATTAGCAATTTTGTATGGATGTAGTACTGGAACACTCCTCTTCAGAAGAGCTAAAAGGTATATTAACATGAGATTGACTCCACCCTCTTCAGCTTCTGTCTTTATTTTATAATGATCGACTTTCTAAATCACTGTTTGCTTATTTAAAGCCACTTTTAACTGAGCTCAGCCACATGGGACTGGTGACTTCTTTTCATAAACTCCTCACAAGTGACTAAAGGTGGGGTCTTTGTGGGAGCTCAGAGACCAGCAGCGATGATTGAAGAGAGGTACCCTTGGCCTAGGCAAATCCCACTTGGGATTTGGGCACATGTGGTTTTGTTTAACACCATGCTCAGCGACTCATGGTGCCAGTTTGTGACCATCAGGCATTTGCTGTTGATATGCAAGGTCACCACAGTAGGGGTGTTTGTCGACCAAATTAAACTTCCTCTTAATGACCTAAAATAATTGATTCGGAGGGCCTTTAAATGGGTCAGGGCAATGTGTAAGCAAGCTGAAGTCTGGCATTTTCTGCACAAATTACTGCATGCTGTTGTTTTGTTTGTTTGTGTTCTGCTTTTATTGGGGAAAATGTGCATGGATCAAGGGCTTTTGGAGCAGGCAGGAGCCTAAGTTTGAATACCAGTTGTCTACCAGTTGTCTCTTGGGCAAGTCTCTGAGCTGCAGTGTATGTGAGCCTTCACGTCCCTGTCAGCAGAATGGGGGCAGCTACCTAAAGGGGAGATAGAAAGAACATGGCTAAAGTATCACACACATTAATAGGCCCTTACTCAGTGCTGTTTATTATTATGCATAAAATATCTAATAGGCATCTCAAGAAGATAGCTTAATAACTTTGTACAAAGTGGTCAGACTGTGATGCAGTAACTGTATCTTCTGTCTTTCTCCATAAACCACTTTCAATGCTAAAACTAAACATCCATAAAGAAAAGTGTGATTAAGCGGCATCAGTAAACCTTTCTTTACATACTGTTTAATTCTCAGCTGATATCAAAAGTCAAATATTAAGATTTTATGCCATTTAGGCCATAAAAGGAATAAATTTTTTTTTCTTTGCCCTTTCAGACATTCATGATCTAAGCTCAGGCCTTTATAGGTATTTCTATCTTTAGAAATATAGGCATTTTTTTAAAATGGGCATTGACTCAAGGTCTTAAAAATGATCAACAATGGCATTAAAGTTTTCTTTGGATGAGAAGTTACCAATATCCTGCAGTCTCTTGGCTAAAATTCTTCCCTTCCTAAGCCAACTGTCTGACCAAAGCTAAAAGGTGTGATGGACTAGGGCTGCCTAGATGCTTGGGTATTTTCTTAGCCAAATATAAGATCTGTTAAACCTCAATGCCTAGGAGTCAATGGTTTTGAAATGACTCGTGCCCATAAATGTATATCCTCCCTCTTCGGCATTTGACTGCAAATATTTTTACTGACCGAATGGGTTAAATTATGAAGCTTGATAAGTACATATGCACATTACCCATCCCTCACTTTAGACAAGAAAAAAAAAGAAGGAAAGAAAGAAAGAAAAAGATAGCTATGATTTTTGGAAGTCATCCCAATTTTTAAAAATAAGAGAATTTGGACATTTTGGCATATGGGGTTTTTTAAATGAAATTTCATGGAACTGAAAACAGTCAATTTTAGGTTTCCAAAAATTGTTTTGATTTTCGTTGGTATAAATTTGCTGCACATGGTTTTGGGGAAGTTCTGAAAGATACATTTAGGAGTTGGGGTTGATTTTTTTTCTTTCTTTTTTTTTAGGTTTGTGATTGGGTTTTAAAAGGTGATTTGAAAAAATATTGGTTTTGCCAACTCAAAGTATAAATCAGAGAAGAGCATTCCATTTCTAAGGACAGTTCTTGGTAGTGAAATCATTACACATTGCTGAGCAACTGCATTTGGGTCCCAATCTTTGAGCCTCACTTCAACACCATTTGAACACTGCATATTCGTCTCCCTGTACCTCTGAGCCAGAATCTCGAGGCTGAGTGGTTTTGGCTGTTCCATGAGCAGCAGCTGCTGGTGAGCAGCACTGTGAAAGTCACCTGTGTAGGGTCAGGCTTATTGCACATCAAGGTTCTCGGCAGTGTCGGAAGAGAGGGAAGATGCCCAGGAGGGGGCTCCAGGCCACCTGCCGTGTAAGGATCAAAGGGTTGAAAGGTCAGAGGGCGCAGCTCCCTTAACCATATCTGTCTGTGCAATAGCTGTTTCAGATTGTAAATCTTGGCAATTTCATTAAGTCCTCCTGGCTGCTACTGGGGCATTGGAATAATAAAATTTTATATCTGCTCCCTTTCCTGCCTCTGGCAGCCAGGCTGATACGTTTTGTGCAAGATGGGGGTGTCTCATGGAGGCCTTTCCTGGCATGATCAGAGCAGTGCTGAAGAAACCTCAGATTGGGACATGGGAGTTAATAGGAGGCCATCCTCTGGAAAGGGTTTCTTTAAAAAACAGCCACATGAACCATTTAGCAGCCTTTGAATTCCTAGAGAACCTCTGCTCTGAAAAAGCAAGTCACTGGACCCTTCCCTTGCTGGCTGCTTCCTGGTATACACAGGGGGCAAATGAGGCGAGCTCTGCCCGTGGTGCACCTTATCAAACAGCCCGTTCTTATGACTCGGGTCTGTCCCGGGCAGCCTGCACAAGCAGACAGCTTCATGCTCCCATGTGGCAGACCCTTCAGGTGCTTCTATGGACATGTCTCCTGAATATGATTTTCCAAATGTTTTTCCGAGATCTAGTGTTATGGACCTCTAGGGCGCCTGGGCTCCCAGGCAGGACAAATCACAATAATGGCTGCTCCTTTACTGCCCATATGTTTAAGACCCCCTGTAGTTTGTTTGAAAAGTTAAGAGATTTTCACAGTGAAGGTGCCATTTCTGAAATTTAAAGTGTTCCTTTTCACCGGGAGATAAGTTCACTCTGATTAAGTCCGTAATTCTCACTAAGCCATGTTTATGGGGGCAATAAACAATGTTTCAGCATGCTTGTTAAATTGGGTCTCCAACCTCTCCACTCTTTAAAAATTGACATTTCAAATAAAAGACAGGTGGAGATGGGAGTTGGGGTTTGCTGTGCTTAGTGATGAACAAATGATAGCAAGTGGCAGTTGTATGGGAGGAGTGAGCCCTATTTTTATGATAGGGTGACCCCAAACCATGCTGGGCTAGGGAATCTACATCCCCTTAAGCTCCCAGTGAAGCTCTTAAATCCAAGCCTCATTGTTTCGGATTGGGTGGATACTGTTTTGAACTAAGTGCTTTACATTCATTGTTTAACTTTCACAAGTTGGTGCTCTGGTAGTGGTGGCCCTGTTCC
The DNA here is from genome assembly GCA_004027595.1 of Dinomys branickii. Classification (NCBI taxonomy): domain Eukaryota; kingdom Metazoa; phylum Chordata; class Mammalia; order Rodentia; family Dinomyidae; genus Dinomys; species Dinomys branickii. Next base: position 212,806 of record PVLD010000642.1, on the reverse strand, counting down.
ACAGTTGATGAAATTTAAGCACAGAGAGGTTAAGTAGCTGGTCCAAAGTCCTACAGCCAATAATGAGCAGGACCAGGATTCATACCCAGTTATTGTATTTTTGTGTGAAGTGTTCTAGTGTCCACAAATGGAAAAATATACAGGCCTTTCTTTGGGAGTCTTCTTGCTATTACATATTTACCTAAGTTTATCCATACAGGTCACAAAATACGTATGTACAGCACCTGTTCTGCGCTGTCCTCAGTATATGTACAGCACCAGTTCTGATTCACTCAGGGAGAAGGATAGAAGAGTCCTAAACTCAGATCATTGCTCTGTTGCTACTTTGGGATCTGAGGCAAGTTACTTTGGCTCTTGAAGCTTTAGTTTGTAGTTCTATAAAATGTGAATCATGATGCGTACTCCTTGAGGTTGTTTTGAGAATGTTTAAATACTATATTTTAAAGTAAGGTATGTTTTAAAACTCTACAGTGCTTTCCAGGTGACAGTAGTGTTATTGCAGTGTATGTGAGGACAGGGGGGTAAAGCAGTTCTTTTGAGTGGAAAGCAATAGCACACATATAATGATGGAAAACATCACTGAACAGGTTTCGGTTGAGAGCTACCATACCACATCTGTTGAATTTGGCATAGGACTCAAGAGATGATCCTTCATCACCAGAGCAGGCAAGGTAGCCGGCCAGAGGACTCATGAAAAACCATGTCTGTGTCATGCTTCACGTCTCACAGAGTGCCTGGCCATCTCATCCCTCATGTGCTTTGCTGCACTGGGGAAAGGGATGGTGCTAGACCCTGAGTCCCCAGCAGTAAACAGCCATCTGCAGTTTGAGGAAAAACATTGGCAGAGTCAGATGCATGAATGGCATGAATGGGCTCACCCACCACCCCCGCTGGATGGAGGCGCTGTATTGGGTAGACTTGTGGAGGGGACCACCAGGAATACTGGTGGAACCCAGCACACAGAGGGAGCCCTTAGCTGATGGTCAGCTCAAAGAGGAAATATGCGCTCTAGTGGCTTTGCTGGTCTTTTCAACAATCCTAAAGGTAAGGATTATAACCCCTACCTAGCCATAGAGATAGAGACCAATGCTAACGGCCACTCATAGCCTTGCCTGAAGCTGCCTACTTAGAAAATGAAAAGCCAGGATGCCAACCTTGCAACCCTCAGGCCATGGGCCCAGGACTATCCCAGAGAGGGAACTGAGCAGCATCTGTGTGTGTGAAGGTGCTGTGTGTGTGTGGAGATGCTCTGGAGGGGTGAGGTCTTGTCTGCTACATACCTCTGTGCCCTTTCTCGGGTTTATCTTCACCCCACCCACAAGGAGGCTGGTATGCCCCTTGACTTCAGGACCATGGTTTAATCATCCCTGTGACCTTGAGATATAGCCTAAAGTTGACATGAGTAAGTGACTGATGCATGAGTGGCCAGAGGCTGAATGAATGAATTCCTGCTGGATGGTGCCTCAGAGAAGGAGCCATTGGAGAAAAAGGCCCTTGTTGATCTGGCTTGAGGATCAGACGTGTTAATGAGCGTCAGCGCTTATTACCTTGTGGAGAGTGGATTTGGCCTGGCCTGGGAGGCACATACCCCACTTCCCTCCCCTGCCAAGCTTCTGTTTCTGTTTAAGGCGCACTGGGAAATTCCAGCGGTGTTCTCAGGGCTCCTCTGAACTGTCGGGCTTAGATTTTTAATTTTGTGGAGCAGGAAGGAGCAAATCAGTGACTCCTGACTCCAAAGCAAAGCCACTACGTTTATCAACTAGTTGGCAGCTCAGTGACCTTTGAGGCCTGAGGAAGGGAAGGAAAATGTCACCCTTCATCTGCATGTACCCAAGATTTCAGGAGGGAATAAAGAGTTTAGAATCCCTGAATGCTTGCCTTTCCTCTCCCCAGCCTTTCCCTCTGATTTCTTTTTCCTTTCCTCCAAGGAGGCCACCATCTCCCCAAGCTGTTCTTTGTTAGGTACTCATATGTATGCGCATGCATTTGAGCACATTTTATATGTGCTGTTTGATAGAACACTGCCTCGTGCAACCCAGATTCAGATCCTTTCTCTGACACATACCAGTTCTAACAACATGGACAGATTATTTCATCTTTTTAGCCTCAGTTTCCTCATCTGTCAAATGGGTGTGATATTCTGAAGGAAACCCTCTTCTTGGGACTTCTCATGGAGTCTGAGCAAGGCCTCAAACTGCTCCAGGGCTTGATTCATCTAGTATGTGCCTCATAGAAAGGCTGTTACGTTTGCTGGCTGAAACAGTGAGTAGGAACAAATAATGTCATAGAAGTACAGAGGGCTTCTGCTCAACTGGGCACCATGCTAACCCCACTGCTGCTTAGCCAGGTGACTTTGGACAAATTGTTTTTACCTCTCTGACCTTCAGTGTCCCTCTTTGTCTGCAGGATTAGGATAAATGATGCATGCTAAGGGTCAGGAGGAGCACAGCAATGAGTGGCTGTTCTGAGTTCAGTGAGAGGTTGCACAGCTCCTGGCACAGGAGGAGGCCTTCTGCCAAGTCAGCTGTAATTTGGACCCTCTGGAACCCTGGGAGTTCAGTTAGTGCAAGAGGCAACTGCATAAACCCAGCAGCAGTCCTTTAGTATAAGGTTTTTGCTAATAAACTATTAACTTTTTGGTTTAATTCTAGCTACATTCTCTACCTGTCAAAAAAAGAAAGAGGCTTCCAGGAAACAGTTGTACTGGGAAGGACACCTGGCCTTCTATCAGGAGCTATAGATATTATGCCTTTCACAATGGATGAACTTAGACTGGACTTTCTTTTAACCAATTCACAGCACTTTGTGGGCCTGAGCATGCTCTGATTCAAGGGTAGGCCACGCCCTCTCAAAGCAAGGGCCTTGTTTGGTGATCCTGTTACTGGTATGGTACTGTGGCCTCTAGTGGCTGTAAGAGAATAGATGATGCATGCTGGCTTCCAGATGTGATTTCCATAAGGAGAAGCCCTACCTGTGGTCCACACTAGCACCCTGGATAGGTGGGAATATGCTGCTAGGTATAAAACAAATGTTTCTATTTATGTTCCTACTTAATCCTCTCACAACCCTATGCAGGAAGCAGTTATAGACTTATTTGATAGATGAGAAAACTGAGGCTCAGCTAAATTTAAATAACTTCCCCTAAGTCTGGTAACTAGGACTTCAAGAAGATGACACTTAGTCTCACTGAGTCCTGCTGCTGCTCCTCCGTCCTGCTGCTCTCCCACAGCAAGGAGACCCAGGACTACAAAGCATCTCAGAAGGGCCTTGATAATGTCCTACCTCACTCCCCACTGGAGGGAGACAGGACAGACTGAAGAAGCAGTGCGTGGCCTGTGAATGTCTACCACTGCAAACACATTTTCTGACAATAAAATGTGTTCTAGATGGAAGTATTGCTGTTTTAACTACTCTATAATAGCTAATACCTAGCGCTAATTATATACCAGACACCATTCATTTAATTGCCAAAACAAGCCAGTGAGGTCTATATTATTTACTTTTGTAGTATGAAGTATGAAATTTATAGAGAAGTGATCGCACCCATGTAACCACCATCCAGATCAAGAAACAAAATATTACCAGCCCCCCGAAACCCTCCCCTGCCCCATTCTAGTCATTCTTCCTCCAACGTGGGGGTACTGGCTGTCAGTCTTGTTTTCATCTCATTATGCATAAGGACACTGAGGCACAGGGAGGCTTAGTGATTTGCCCCTGAGGCAGAGTTGGGATTCAGGCTCAGGCAACGTCGGTCCAAAGCATGTGCTCATAAAAGACATAATCAGGAAACGAACAGTAGGTTGAAGGTAGTCTGAAATTTATTGATCACTTAGCGTAATCAGGAGTTGTATAAATTCTTCACACATATATCACCTCTCTAAATCCTCACAAAACAGCTATGCAGCGTTATCCCCATTTTGTAGATAAGAAAACTGAGGTGCAGAAGGAAAGAATTGCTGGGGATTATATAGCACAGAGGCAAAGCTTGAGTCCGGCTGTCTCATTCCAGAACCCACAGTCTTAATCACCACACTAATGGCTTATGTCCACTGTGAATTAATTCTACACTAATTAATCATGATAATTTTACATGATTGTTATCATTGCCATCATTATTGTTATTCCCATTGCACTTCCTTGAGCAGACTCCTGTTTGCTTACGTTGGGCTCCCGTTGTCCGTCCGGGCTGACGCTGACATCTGCTGCAAGGCCGGCCTCCCAGTAGAGTGAGTCCAGCCTGGCTCACTTGTTCTCTGGCTAATGAGCATGTGCCTTGTGTCGGGCTCTGTGCTGGGCCCAGGAGACAAGTAGCACATAGCTCCCCCCTGAAAGTGGCCCCTGTGTAAGAACAGCAAGAAACATTCAGTGGGTGCCAGCTGATTCACCCCATGCGTGTCGCCTCACTGACCTCAGAGCTTCTGTCCTCATTAGGGAGCCCTGTCCTTGACCACAGGGTCTGTTGCAAGAGGCAGGAGTGGATCCAGGCCACTGCTCCTCAGCATGCAGGCCCAGCTGCCCAGCCTAGCACCACCCCACCTCCCAGCACTCACCAGGCCCTTGCATCACCAGGCCAGCCCCAGCCCTTCACTTTATGTCCTGGCTCCAGGTCCTGCCCTTTGTCATTAGCTGTCCACTCCCTGCCCTGCACGGGCAGGGTTACCCCCCACCCCACTCCGCCCCCGGTGGGGAGGGGCAGATAATTTGAGTGTAACTCATACTAATTTATATTGTAAAGAGAAAACTCCATTGTTTTCATACAACCAATTTTAGAAAATAAAGCTGTATAAAAATCTTCTTAGCCAGAAGTGATACCCAAGGTAGAGTGATTCTCCCAGAGACCCCCACTTTTATAAGGAAGTCTGTCAGAAACTCTAGGGACACTGGATTTTTGTTTGTCCTAAAAGCACATAAGATAAAAAACAAAACTAAAAGGTAAATCCTAGACTAGGCAAGGAAGAGGGCCAGGAGTGAAGCCCGTCTGCCCCTCAGAGTGACCTGCAGGCTTTGGCCCCGGGGGACTATTTTGTCGCATACTGTGCCTTCACCATCACCCAGGCACTGTTGTCTTAAGGTCTATTCACTGTTACGTTTGGGTCTGTTTATTCTGTGTTCTGGGTATAGTTCAGCACTAATGTGGTTTTCAACTTCATTCAGGTATAACTTATATACAGCAAACCATGTATTTAAAGTATAAAGTTCAAATAATTTGGCTAGTTTGAGTCACCCCTGAAACCATCACCACCATCACAGTAATGACATAGAATATTCCTATCATCCCCAAAAGATCATTTGTTTTTATTTGACAAGCACTTATCCTTAGTGATATTTCCCATGTGCCAAGCCCTACCGTAAGTACTTTAGAGATATTAACCCATTTGATCCTTCCTAACAAGCCTGTGAGGTTGGTTCACTTGTCATTCCCAGTTTACTAAAGAGGAAACTGAGCCATAGAAAGATTATGTGACTTGCCCAAGTTGACACAGCTAATAAGTGGTAGAGATTAACTAAAACGCAGATGGATTGCTTCTCCATATATGCCCTTCACTTGCAGGTTCTGCTGCCATTCACTCATTCGTTCATTCCCTGCTCTGGACCAAATAGTGGGGTAAGAGCTAGAAGTACAAAGATCTAGCTCCTTGACCCCCCTGAAGCCCAGGCACTAGTGAAAGAATCGGATAGCTACGTAAGTGACTTCAGATAGATGGATAGGTGGGCTAGTTGTGTGGGTGAGCCGTCATAGAGCATAGGTCGGGGAAGACCCGCTATGTCTGGCTTTCTGGAGTGAGGTAAGCCCCAGGGACTGAGTTCTAGGAAGTCAGTCAGAAAAGAAGGGACAGACAGGCAAGAGAGAGAGCCACCATTCCTTGAGTACTTGCGGGTGTTCTGGAACCATACTGAACCTTTTAGATGCATTCGCTTATCTAAACCTCACAACTCTGTGAGGTGTTTCACAGATGAAAACCGAGAGGACTTGTAAGGTTGGTACATTATCTAAAGCTACCCACCAGGTAAGGGCAAGCCAGAGATGGCTCTTATATTAGAACTAGAGTCCTCACACATGCCCTGAGCACCTCCTTTTCTATGCATTGTCCTTTTCCTGGTCTGAAAGGCGTGGATCAAGCTAAGATTGCCTGTGACAAAGCGTATATATAGGGAAAGACGTTTTTATTAACAATATTGACAGGAAGATGCCATTTTGATGTGTTCCTCTATGTAAGAAATGCCATTTGGAAAGCCCGGTGTGTGTGTCAGTGTTTTTTTTTTTTTCATTCTGAGAAAAAGCCTATAGAGTCTGGTGGGGGAAGGGTTTGCAGCTGGCAGGAGCTTTGGCATATGTTGTAACTAAAAAGAGAGGGAATGTGTTGGTGGGACAAGCTACCGGAGAGCTGTCTCGGTGTGCTGCGGTACTAGTAAGTGTTTTAATTGGGTAGGATTTTTGGAGGACTATTTTGACATCTGCTCGTGTCTTTGCTGATTTTTCTTCACTTAAAGTAGGAAACACAAGCTGTGGATAAAATGACTTTAAAATAATTGGAAGTAAAGATATCTTTCTCAAAAGTCGAATTTGAGAGGGACACTTTAAGAAGTGGAAACTAAATTCCACTTCTAGGAATTCATCCTACAGCACAAAGCTTGATGCCTACACATTTCATGACAGTATTATATTTAATAATTTCTTAAAACCTGGAAATAACAAAAGGAGATTGGTGGAGTTCATTTACATATAACGCAGCACTCTGTAGCAATTAGTAATGAAATTTGCAAAATTTCTGATGACGTGGTGCATTGCTTATATTGTAATCAGTGAGAAAATCAAAAAGAAGCATTGAGGGTGACTTTAACTGTATTTTAAAATGTAGCGAAGGAGGGCTATGGAAGGAATTATACCACAACATCATCTCCAAATGGAGGGATTGGGGTAACATTAATTTTCCTTTTTGAACATTTCTTTCTCATTTATCTATAATAGGCATATATAATGCTTATACAAAAAGCAAGTGTTGTTTTGTATAAGGGAACACAGGCTGTGAGGGCAGTGGTATGACCACACATATACTCCACACATGAGAATTTTGATATCTTCAGACTGTGTTCAAGAGCCACCTCTGCTGCCACTCTGTAACTGTGTGCCCTTGAGCGGTTTGTTAACCTCTGAGCCTCCAGGTCCATCTTCTTACCGTGGCTACCCTAGTAGCTCCCTCATGTCTAGTTAAGAAGAAATGCAATGGCCCCTGGTAATTGTCCAGCTTCCTTCTTCACCAGCACTTCCAACCCTGCAGGCTGCATGTGAGCTTTTCTTGCCTGTCTTCATTCATTGTTTCCTTGAGCCTTTCAGGGGTAGGGCACCATCCAGCCAAGCTAGCCTCCAATTCTTTCCCTGGGAACACTGAGCTTCAGGAAGGCCCTTGAACCTGTGCCAGCCCCTTTGGAAGAGGCCTTGCTTCTAGGAGGGCAGCATTGTCCTCCAAGAGGAAACTGTGCTGACCCAGCTCTTGCCTGGAGCCTGGTGCTAGGGGCATTTTTGTTACTAAGGGGACCCTGGCCTGCTAAGTCAGGAGAAAGGGCCAGGTTTTTTCCTCTCCTTCAGCCTGCTGCCATTGTTGAAAAAGTAAACACTCCACACAGCTTAACCAGCAAGTCCTCCAGCCAGGAGTGGTAAGAAATCAAAAGCCTGTTCCAGCCCAGCCGTGGAGAGCCCACAAGGCCTGGGCTGTGTGCTGTGGACACAGACATAAGGCCTAATTCTGGTCCAGAATCAACATCCACTCATGGGGCCTTTCAACCCCTCAGGCTTTTCTCCAGTGGCCATGGCCTCCTGCCCTCTTCTATTTGGAAGGTCAAATGAGGCAAAGTAGATGATGCTGGGGTACAGCAGCCTTTAGTGCCATCCTTGAGGCTGGCATCCTTGCTTTCACTTTGATTTTGCTTCCTGTGATTGTCCTCAGCCTTCAAAGTGAGGAGCTAAGCAGTTACCACGAAGGGACCAGCAAGATTTCTTCTCATAGGCCATGGCCACTGCAGCTTTTCTAACTGGCTGTAGCTGTTGTGTGTATTAAAAATATTAACAATAGCTACTATTTATTAAGTTCTCTAGTCTTCCTGGCAGGCCAGAGGAAGTGGGAGAAAGAGATGGTCAAGCTATTTCAATTTCACAGGTTAAGAAGCCAATTAGTAGACACACAGCCTTGGACAAACTGCTTTACTGCTTACAACCTCAGTCTCTCATCTCTGAAATGAGAATGGTGCGATCTCACCTCTAGCTCCCCTGGTAGAAATTAAAATTTGTGTAGATGTGCTTTGTGAGCTTGGAAATGAGACACATATGGTTGTCCATGCTGTTCATGATGTTTATTCAGACACCCACCAAGCACACTGCAAAGCATTTACCTGCTGGGTTGTACAGTGAAGCAGCTAAAGAGATAGGAGGATTCCTTACCAGTCTTAAAGTTCTCCTCTATAAAATGGGGATTGTGCTTTTTAAGATAAAAGTACTGTACAACCCTCAGTGTTGATTACCAACTCCTTCACCATTGCTGATAGCCATCTACCCTGTAAATAAGGCAGCTATGACTGTCAGTGCTGGGGCTTGAGGGGGGAAATGAATTTGTCAGGTGGCAATCTGATCTCCCCCTCTGGTTCTCAGCTCATGGTGAGGCCTGAATGTTTTTGAGCTGATGGATGAGTTTGGGACTGACCCCAGCACCTGGAGAAGTTAGTAGCAAAAGCAGTTAGAATATCTGGTCCTGAGTGGAAGGGTTCCAAAATTCTGCTACCTGGGAGAGGTTTTCAACTCTAGGAGGCTCCTGACCAACGTGGTCCTACCATCTTTCTAGGAAGAATCTGGGCATGTTAATTTGATACCAAGTTCTAGAGACTGTAGTTTGAACATCAACTAGTCTCAGCAAACACTTACCAAGTATTGATCATTTTGTTAGGCACTGGGTTTTGGTTCTTTGAGACAGGTTCTTGCTATGTAGTTCTAGCTGGCCTTGAACTCACCATATAGCCCAAGTTGGTCTCAAATTTGTGGCAATGCTCCTGCCTCAGTCTCCCACGTGCTGGGCTTGTAGGCATGTGCCTACCAGGCACTGGTTATTATTCAGTGGCAAACCAGACAGATGGGCCCCAGGAGGGACCCATACCTCAGCAAAGGGGCACACTGGGGTGCTGGGACTAGGCAAAGGGATGTGGTGGGACCAAGCAAGGCATGCTGAGGTCAGTCTCACTGAGGGTATCTGACAATAAATGCTACAATGCCAAGGATATGAGCTGTGGAGGTGGCCAGTTACTTACCCCTGTCTTACCTCAGATGGCATTCTATCAAAATAGGACATCAGTTTTGCAGAGTTTGATAAAAATTAAATAAGGTAAAATATGTAAAGCACAGAGCAGAAATTTGCATGCTTTCAGCACATTGTAATTGTCCATTTCGAGGGCAATGGTGAATGTGGGCATTCACAGCCACCAGGTGTCTAGCTGCATCACGGGCCATAGAGCAGTCTTTGGTGTTATTGGGTAAAAGCATCTCCCACCCCACCTCAACTGGTGCTTCCCAGCGGGCACTTTAAGGTTTCACCCCAGACTTGCTGGTCAGCATCTTAGGGCAGTTACATAAGCTACACATTCATGTGCAGTGTGTTCAGAGGGTAACTAATAATGAAGTCGGTCCCTTCTGTATAGTGTGACCATACGTCCATTTTATGCTTATTGTCCTGGTGTAACATGCCTTCTTCCACTGCCACAAGTTTCCTAGCTTGGACAACAAATGACAGAGTCTTTCCACTTTGAAAGGGCAAAATAAACCAAAGAGAACAATTTGGAAATTCAATGCCTGCAAGGACCAAGTTTGATATATGATGGAAATAGGACTGAATGGGGTCAGGGAAGGTGGTCAGGAAGGAGAAAAATGAACATGGGTTCTAGCAGTGGATAAACAATGGGATTGAACATTAAAAACTGGCTATACACTGTCGTATAGTGATATGTACTTTGGAGAGCTGCTGCCAGAGAGGGAACCCCATAATATCCCTTCATTTCCCTCCCTCTGCTATGCACAAATACCTCAAAGGCATGGGTCTCCTTCATCCTTTCTGCTACTGTACCAACAGAAAAATGGTTCATGGCCAGCACCATTACTAGCTGGGTATCTATGGAAAATGGAACCAGACTGAAAGTGTGACCTTCCTACTTAATGCTCAAGGGAAATGTTAACACATTTACACTAGGCCATACCCCCATATTCCATACTCCAGAATGACAAGATCTGAAAAAGAAATTGGCAGGTAGCCTTTGGTAAATGAGAGGAATGGGTTGAATGCGTCGTAGGAGCCTCCTGTATGTCAGAATTCCTGGGGCCAGAGCTGTGGACATGCAGCATAGCCCTTGGGAAATGCCGTTTAACTCCTGGGACTCAAGAGGTGATCATGCAAACTTAGAATGGTTTTTGTGAGAGTTAAATAAGTGGCAAATGTGTACCACCTCGCACGGAGACTGCCAGAAGAATAGGCTCTGTCAGATGGCGCTTTCTTCCCTGTGCCTTTCCCTTGAGAAAGGCAGAGAGGCACATCCTCATGTCTTAATGATGTTTCCATGACTTTCTTTTCTGGACTTTGTTGACTTGCAGAAAGTCAGAAACATGGCCCTGGATGATGTTGTGATTCTGAACGTGGACACCAACACCCTGGAGACTCCCTTTGATGACCTCCAGAGCCTCCCAAACGATGTGGTGAGTACTGAGCTCTTGAGCTTCTGACCCCTGCATGCTCTTTCTGGTCATGTCACAGAAACAGACATGACCTTGGGGGTGGAGGAGGAAGGGAGACATCTGTGGTTTTCCTGTGGCCTAAGATCTGTGGTTTGTTTATCTCCATGTTAGAAAGGCTCAGTATAGAAAATTGGGAGGTAGTTTCTTTTTCAACTCCTGTTTTTCTCTGATAGCTTTCATCTGGAAGCCTGTAAGATGGCCCCTGAGTCTAGGGAGCCTGTACAGGGCTTGGGTCACCACCCCTTCCCAGGTCATTGTTCTCTCCAGAGAATGAGAAGCATCCCCTGAGTGACACCAGAGTCAGGTTGGGAGGGTTTTCAGGCTAAGTGTGGTGGAGTGCTTCAAAGTGACATTTGTGCCTGGACCATCAGGAAGCGTGAACACTTTCCCTCACAGTAGATATCTGCTACCGGTACCCTGAATGTGGTTGTGTGTCCCGTGACTCTCTGTTACCTCAGATCTAGATAGAATGTAGGTTCTTTTGACCCTAAAGTAACTGGGTGTTCTTGGTGTTTCTGGTTTGCCCACCAGGGCTCTGTGGGCAAGCAGATCCACAAAGTTCTGTGGCTTCCAGATTGCAGGAAGCCTATGTTGTTTTTGGCAGTATGGTGCTGATATAGGGCTGGGTGGTACTAGGTGGGGCCTAGCAGGGAGAGTGTTTGACCCGGTGGGCAGCAGTGCTCTGTCAGGAGCACCAGCAGCACAGTGCTATTCTGAAGCGATTGCTGTTTGTTATTAAGTGGCTTACAACAAGATCTCCAGCTTCTCTTACCTCACTGTGAGATTTGAGCAGGTCATTTGGATGCTGTAAAGATATTTCCTTTTTGCTATCATTAAACAATTACGACCATCATTGACTATTTAGTCGCTTTTCTGTCACTAAAATACAATCCCCAGCATCATAAATTATTTATTTATTTTTATTTTTTGTCTTTGAGACAGGGTCTCACTATGTAGTTCAGGCTGGTCTCAAACACAACAATCCTCCTGCCTCTGCCTCCCAAGTGCTGGGGTTATAGGCATGAGCCACCACGCCCAGCAACATCCATAATTGAAAGGAGGAGAGATTTATCTGGGCTTAAGTTGGCTGGCTCCAGAGCAGAAATGACAGGGGAGGGCCTGCGTGGGGAAAAGCTGCTCACATCGTGGTGACCTGGAAGCAGAGGAGGAGGAGGCAGGAGCTGAGATACACCTTCCAGGCCACGCCCCCTGGGACGCGCCTCTTCTGACCAGACTCCACCTCCTAACGGCACACTCAGCTCTGAGTTCAGCAGACTAATACACAGATGCGTGTGCCACCCCGTGATCTGATCCAATTGCCTTCCCAGAGCCCAGCCTCAGAACACTTGAGGCTCTGGGGTGACATTCGAGATCTCAAGCACTACATAGACTTTGGAGCATGAGGGGCTGAGCCAAGCCCTTGTCCTTGACCCCTCATGTGGTCTTCATGCCGCTCTCAGGGCTCTTCCTCTCTCCATGGTACCCACAGAGCTGGAGGGAGGTGGAGACGACTCTTGGCTACACAGAGCCCCAGCCCACCACCTGCCAGGAGCCTCCTGCCCCCGGGGCCCACTGGTGAGCAGTTGCCCTATGGAGTCAGCATTCCCTCCTTTTTACCAAGGAGAAAAGGACTCAAAGTACAGGGCTTGTACAAAGCAGTGCTGAGAGCAGACTGGGGAGCCTGCACAACACTAAAGCCTGTGCTTCCTCTACCTCTGTATAATGCCTCCTGCTGAACATGAGACCACAGAGAACTCAGGAAAACTCGGAGTGCCACACAGGAATGAGGACAGTGAGTCAGATCCAGGTGTATGGTCAGCAACTCAGGTCTGCAGGCCACAAATTAGGAGGTTTCTCTCCTCTCTCCTTTGCCTGGACAAGCTCCTCAGCGAGCCATGGGTGTCTCTGGCGGGAACTTGGCAGCTTCACATGAATGTGGGACCTGAACCCGAGGGAGCTCAGGCCCAAAGAATGGCGGAGGGCCCTGGGGCAGCCCAGGTGAGGGACAGCAGTCCAGAAGCAAGCATGGGGTGAGCAGTGAAGAAGAGGCAGGCATTCACAGAAGACAATCCAGTAGGGGAATCAGACAGGCAGATTACACATATCTCAGCACAGCATAACAGGGACCACAGAGGAATAGGAACCGTGCCCAGGAGGGCCCAGGAGAGAGTACCAAAGTGGAGGCAGACAGTGGTGACCTCCAGAAGATGGTAAAATCCAAGATGCCTTCTAAATAGCAGTGAGGCAGAGAAGCAGTGACATGGACAAGTTATTTTTCCTCTCAGAGCCTTGGTTTCTCACTTTAAAAGAGGAGTGCTAGGACTGCTCTTAAGATTACTGTGGCGGGTAATAATGGTGATGTTCATCCAGTGCTTGGCACAGTGCTTGAATGCTGTTGGTGTTCAATAAAGGTACCCACCTTTGCTTTTGCTTTTCACAAAATTGTTGTTGATAATGACAAAGTCAGGGGACCACTACCACCCTCCACGTCCTGAGGGTCTGAGCCTGGGCAGCTGGGACCTCCTACACACATGCCAGCTTGGAGGAGTGTCGAGAACGTCCCACAGCAGTGGTGTCCGTGTGGGGCCCTTGCCTCAGCCATAGTAGCGGGAGGGAATATGATCATAAAGTACTACTGTATTTCAATGAATTCAGAGACTTAATTCTGTCATGCTGTGTGAGTTACAGGTTCTCAAGAGGCAAAACCCTATCCTGCTTGTCTTTGTGTCCCCTGCCTTTGGCACTGGTCCTCAGACTTTGAATGTATCATCTGGTCCACAGGTGACCTTAAAATCTCTCCTTTTACCAGAGCTGCTGATTCTGCTTCTTAAACATTTGGCTAGCCCACATCCGCTTCTCTATCTCTCCTAAGTGTCAGCTACTCCAAGCCTGTGTTTCCTTCCTGCACTCTTTGCAGCAGCCTCCAAACTGGTTCAGCCTCCTCCCTTCAGCCCCTCTTCATACACCAGAGTGACCCTTAAAAAATAATAATAAGCTATATTTCCCCCATAGTTAAAACTGCTCAATTAATGAACCTTAAAACTCCTCTAAAGACAAAAAATACTTCCATAACTCCCCATTCTCTATAGATTCAAGGCAAGTTTATTTTGTTAGCTTTGGAATCCGATAGAACTCCATGTATTTAAATTCTGGCTTCCTCACTTATTAGTCACATGATTTGGGGCAAAATTACATGATTTGTCTAAGCCTAGATTTCTTCATGAATTCTTGAGGGTAGGAACCAGTTTCTCATCCTTGTCTCCCAATGATCTGGCAACCACTGAATAGATAGATAGATGGAAGGACAGGAGGCACGTGCGGGTTGGGTTATTCTGGTAGATGGAATATTGTAAAATTGGTATCCATGCTAGAAATGTTATTAAAAGAAGACTTGAATTTACTTCTAGCCACGATGTAATAATTGGAACTGGATTAACTTTCCCCCCACTAACTATTAAAACTCCAGTCAAATATGAAAATAATTGTTTTCACAGATTGGATAACAAGCAGTACAAGGCTATGAGCTCTTGGTGAAGAGAAACAAGTAGATGAGGCCTCACCTCTCAACCCTGAGGCATTTTCCAGACACAGGCAGGAGAATAGTATCTCCAGCAAAGCAAAGCAATAATCTTGCTGCGTTGCAAAGTTAGAGATCTGAGTGTGACACAGAAATGATTTAAGTTTACAGGTGAGAATGGTAGACAAGAGTACAGAGCAAAAGAGCTCCAGAAACCTGAACTGGTCGGCCTGCCGAAGGCTAATCTGCAGACGTGCCGCGTAGACTCCTAATAGGGATCTATAAGATGAGCAGTTCCCAGAGCTCACGGCGACCTGGGGATCATTCAGGTTCTGACTTCCTATTCAGGTAGAGACCCTGGGTGGATCACTGAGGACAGTCACTAAAGACCCCAGGAAGTCATGACTTGATACTAGGTATAAGTTAGCTGTAAAGGTTATTTTATCTCTGTCCTAATAAAGCGTAAAATCAACCTTGAGAAAGGTAGTAAGAGAGGCCTTAGCAATGCTGCAAATGTGCTGCCTTTTGATCCGAATGCCAGTTCCATGGTGAAGCATTCAGGGTAGGCATAATTTTTTAAATTACAGTGAGTACATTTTTGTATACGTATATATGTTGAACTTCAGTAAGAAATTTTAAACAAACCTTTAAGACTCTAAAGACTTGAACATACTGGCTTGATGTGCAAGAAATTTAACCTCTCCTCAGAATCAACTTAAACCATCTTTAAAAGAAAACAGGAAGGAAGGGAGGAAGGGAGGGATTTAAATTCTTCTCCTTTACTGGAACCAACTCCCCAAGGTAATAGCAAAGTATGGTGGCACACACCTATAATCCCAGGTCTCAGGAGGCTGAGGCAGGAGAAACACTATACTCTGGGCTGTATAGTGAGTTCAAGGCCAGCCTGAACTATATAGTGAGGCCCTGTCTTATAAAAACAAAAAACAAAAAAACAAAAACCTAACAGACAAACTTAGTAAGGACCAAGAACATAGCTCATTGCACAGCGCTTGCCTGGCGAGTGCAAGGTCCTGAGTTCAGTTCCTAGTACTTCCCCCAAAAAATAGATATTGGAAAAGATTATAAATAATGTCCATGGATTTAAAGAAGACTTTAACTAAATGAGAGAAATGGAAAATATAAAAAGATTGAAAAGGAACATCTAGAGTGAAAAGTATATTACCTAGAATGAAAAATAAGTCATGTCTAGGACTAAGAGAAAAACAAGACACTGCAAAATAATAGAAAATAAACTTAAAGAAATAGCAATAAGAACTATCTAATAAGCAGCAAAGAAGGGAGGCTGAAAGAAGTTTATAGTGGCTGATACCACACTATCAAGAGAACTAGCATTCATGTAATTAGAGTCCCAGAAGATAAGGAAGGTAAGGAAAGATAAGTCGAAAGAGATTGTAGACAATTTTAAAAGTTTGTAATGAAAATTATAAAGTCAAAGGTCTAAGAAGCTCAGTGACCCCCAAAAATAATGAACTTTTAAAAGAAGTACAAAAAGGGCTGGACATGCTGGCACACACCTGTAATCCCAACAGTACGGGAGGCTGAGGCGGGAAGATGACAGGTTCAAACCCAACCTGAGAAACATAGTGAGACCCTGTCTCCAAATAAATAATAGAATAGGTCTGGGGATGTCGCTCAGCCTCCCACCAAAAAGTCCCACTGAGTTATCTGACAATAATTGCTCAAAACCAGTGATAAAGAGAGAAGTTTCAAATTAGCTACAGAAAAAAGATAGTATAAGAGAAAAACTGAAGTACCACTCACTTTTTGTCAGAAACTATGTAAGTGAAACTATAATGGAATAATCAACAGACCTGAGCTACAGTAAATATCAAAGGAAGTTCTTGAGGTAGAATAAAAAGAAATTTAGATGATAGGGTGTGAAGGTGACCAGAAATAGTAAGTGCATAGCTAAATGTAAGAACTTATTTTTTTTTATTTTTAATTTCCTTAAAAGACAACTGAGCACTTAAAGTAAAAACAACATAGTGTGTGTTACTATATACACTACGTAGAAGTCATTCCTGTGACAGCAGGAGCAAAAGGAATGGGACAAGAAAGACAAACAGAGCGTGCTGTTTAAAAGTTTTACATCTTATATAAACGGGTGTAATTATTATTTGAAGGAAGATATATTAAGTTGAAGATGCTATTATAAAAGTTAGAGGAACCCTAGGGAAGAAAAAATCAGGACATATAGTTAATAAGCTGAGATCAAAGGTCTAAAGCTTTATTGTGGGAAAGAGTGAAGGAACTGAACACAGATGGAGCAGACAGAACAGTTAACAAGGTGATAGGTTTGTCCAGCTATAGTGACTGTTACATTAAACACATTGTCTCAGTACTCCAGTTAAAAGAAATTACTAAATTACATTAAAGAGCAAAATCCAGTGTGAGAAACCAAAAATGTAAATAAGGACCAAAATGTGTAATTGATACTGGGAAATGGGGGAAAATGTTAAAATGGGGAGGGGAGCAAAGGAGCCGGAACAAGGAAAGGAAGGAAGGGGCAAAAAAGAATTAAAAACATTTTTTTTTTGTAAAAGCAAAATCCAACTGTATGTGTTCTGTAAGAATTCCCCTTTAAAGATTGAGAGCCGGGGATACTGTATGGCTCAGCGGCCCCGCACCTGCTTGGCAAGCACAAGGTGTCCCGAGTTCAACCCCCTTTACCACCAAAAACTAAAATATTCAGAGAGGTGAAAACGAAAGGATGGGGAAGGTAATGTGTACCATGCAGTCACGCCGTAAGAGAGAGCGGACGGTTGAAGAGACAAGTCTTCATGTAGAATCTCAGATTGTATCTGTGACACTCTTTCTAGGAGCGTATTTACACTTGTGTGGAGGCTGGACTTAGTGGTTTGCTTCTAAAAACTAAGGTCTATGCAGGGGGAAATTATAACTGTCATAGCGAAATGAGCAAACGCTGCCTTAACCAAAGGACCACATTTAACGTCACCTGTGGTGTCATACGACTGCCATGTAACCCCCTCATGTGATATAATGAAAATACTTCATCTCTGTGGAATTCTTTCCAAAAACCTTCTTTAGTCATGACACAAGTTTCAGATAAAATCAAATTGGGGACATTCTACAAAGTATCTGATGCATACTTCTCAGAACTATCAAGATCATAAAGAGCAAAGGAAAGACTGAGAAAATAATTCTAGACCAGAGGACACTCAAGAAACATGAAGATTAAATGCAATATGAAAGCTTGGATTCGATCTTGGGATACAGTAAAGAACTGCTAGTTCTTCTTAGTTTCCATTAGTGGAAAAACTAATGGAAATCACCATCAAGTCTGGAGTTTAGTTAATAATTACATAGCAATTACATAACAACATGGGCTCCTTAGTTTTGACAAATCTCCAGTGGTAAAATCTTAGGGGAATCTGAAACGACAACGAGCATATGTGCACTTTTTGTACTCACTTTGCCACTTTCAATAAATCTAAAAACTTTCAAAATAAGTTTGTTTTTTAAAAAAGGAACTAAGAGTATTGTGTATATCTTTATGGTTATAATTTTGAAAAATTAGAGGAAATGAACAAACTCCTTCTAATAGAAAAAGTAACTCAAGAAGAAGTTTTTTGAGTAATGTTATTTCTGTTAAAATGTTTTGAATTCATAATAAAGTTTCCCACAAAGAACACTCCAGGCCCAGATAGTCTCACTAGGTAATTATGTCAGACATTAAGAACTAGCACAGTTACACAAACTTTTGCAGGAAATAAAAGTAAAAGAAATACCTCCCAAGTTATTTTATGAGGTCAGCATTACCCTAACATGAAAACAACAAAAAATTTATAAGAAAATTAAACTACAAACTAATTTGCTTCATAAATACAGATAAAAGTATCTTTACAAAATATTAACAGATTGAATCCAGCACTCTACCAAAAGGATAATATACTGTGATCAAGGGAATTCAGATTGGCTAAATATTTGAAAATCAATCAATCCATGTAACTGGCTGAAAAGAAAATCCATATCAAGACATACACAAAAAAAAATTGAGGAAAAATTCAACATCTATTCATCTAAAAGCTCTTAGCATACTGGGAATCCTCACTGTGATGGAAGCAAATAAGAAAGACCTATATATAGCACACATCATTCCTAGTGGGAAAAGACTGATTGCTTTCCCCTGCAGTTTGGGACCAGAAAAAAATGTCTCCTCTTCCCATTTTTATTCAGCTTTGCACTGAGAGTTCTCACCAGCTCACTAAGACAAGGGGCAGAAATAATAGGCCCAAAGATTTCAAAAAAAAAACAATTAAAATTGTCTTTATTCAGAAATGATTGTAGATGTGGAAAATCTTAAGGAGTCTGACAAATTTAACAAGGGTGCAGCATTAGGTCAGTATACAAAATTGAAATGTATGTCTGTATACTTGTTATGAGCAGTTTAAAAATGAGATTTTAAAAGTACCATTTAAAATAGCATACAAAACACGAAGTACTTAGGAATAAATTCAACCAAAAATGTGTAAGATTTATATGCTACAAGCTATAAAACATTTGAGGAAAAATTTGAAAGACGTAAATAAATGGAGAGATATTCCATGTTTTGGATTGAAAGACTAAATATTTTTTACTCAATATTTTAAGATGTTAATTTCCCCTAAATTGATCTATAGATTCAATATAATCCCAACCCAAATTCCAGATGGCTTTTTTTCTTTTGAAAACTTGACAAGCTGGTTCTAAAATGTATATGAATATGCGAAAGATCTAGAATAGCCAAAACAATATTGAAAAAGGAAAATAAAGTTACAGGACTTACATTACCTGCCTTTAAGACCAAGTGCAAAGTTATAATAATCAAGATAATGTAGATAGACATCTAGGCCAATAGAATAAAATAAAAAGTCCAGAATTAACATCTGCACATAACGAACAGTTGATTTTCAATAATTATGCCTAGATAATTCAACAGAGAAAGGAGAGTGTTTTTTGTTTTAGGGATTGTCCTCAATAAATATGCTGAAACAACTGGATATCAAGGGGGGAAGAAACAAACCTTGACTTTTACCTTATGCAAATAATTAGCTCAAAACAGATTACAAACCTTAGGATAGAAGCAAAGGATGTAAAATGACTAGAAGAAAATATAGGAGAGAAACTTCATGAAGTTGGGATCAGCAAAGATTTCTTAGGACATAAAAAGCATACATCATAAAATAAGTGATAAAATGGACCTCATAAAAGGTTAAAAAAAAAACTTCAGAAGACATTAAAAATATGAAGAGACAAGCCACAGACTAAAACAATATTATCAATAGTTATATCTACAAATGGATTTTTATCCAGGCTATATAAAGAATCCCTGAAACTCAATAATAAGAAATCCCAGTTAAAGTGGGTAAAAGATTTGAAAAGACCTGTCACAGAAAAAGGTGTTCAGATGCTCAGCAATCACATAACAAGATCCTCAGCATCGTTAGAGGGTACGGGCTAATACTACACTGCAGTGCTCCTGCACCCTCACTGGTATGACTAAAAGGCTAAAATCTTATAATAAATATACATCTTAAACACTGACTGTGCAGCCAGCCAATCTGAGTCCTAGATATTTACCCAAGAAAATGAAAACCTGAGCATGTACAAAACAAATGCATGTATGTGAACTGTTTTAGCAGCTTTGTTCATAATTCCCCAAATTCAAGTGTCTTGTAACTGCTGAATGTATAGTACCCATAAAATGGAAAACTGCACAGCAATAAGAAACTTCAGATAGACCCAAAAGAATGTATGAATCAGAAATGCATCTTCGTAAGTAAAGAAATCTACTTATATGATAGTCTAAAACAGGCAAAACTATATGGATAGAACTCAGGTGAGTCATTGTCAGAACTATAAAATTTCACAAAGGAAATTTGGTGACAGAACTGTTCTATATCTTCATTGTGACGCACATACACATTTTTTCAAAGTTCAGAGGACTAGTCACTAAAGGTGGTGAATTTTCATGTATGTATATCATACATCAACAAAGCTGACCCTAAAATGTGTAAAGTCTGACACCACCAAGTGTTGTCAGAAAGAATAAAAATAGATAAATAAAAACGATACAGAATTGCAAAACAAGATGATAGGAAATTAACAATGGTTGTTAAATTGCATATTGTTATCTTCACAGTAGTTATTCAGATTACCAGATACAGGCATGTAAAAATTGATCAAACAATTAGGCGTTAATGGAACAGTTTATTTGGAACTTCCATCGCTGTTCATGGCAGTAGAAAGTGGCACAGCCACTTTGGAAAACAGCTGGCAGTTTTATATGAAATTAAACATAAACCTATCATGATACCTACCCAGCAATCCCACTCCTAGGTGTTTACCCAAGAGGGGTAAAAATATAAGTCCCAGTAGGCTAGTTCCTGAGTGTTAATGGCAGCTTTGTTCATATAAACAATAACTGGAAACAACCTAAATGGCGAGCATTACATGGACAAACAACGTGTTATACACCCTATTTCTCTTGTTAGTGCCTATTATACAAAACAATGGGTGTGTGTGTACAACACAGTTTGACCATCTGCACTCATTCCCTTCCTTGCCCTCTTTTCCCCTTTCCCTCATTCCCTTCCTCTGCTCTAAGAGGAGTCTTTCTACCCTGCGTGTTGACTCCTAAGTCAGTATTCTATAGTAACAAACTTGTGGGAATGAATCTTATTACTGTACACTAACAAAAAAGAAGCCAGGCACAAGAGTATATAGTGCATGGTTTAATTGATGTGAAATTGCACAGAAACAAAAGCCAGTCTGGAGGAAGTAGTCTGGGCAAAACCACAGCAGCGGTTGCCCTGGCCTGTAGGGGGAAGACAAGGCCTGACTGTACCGATGGACCTTTCGGTTGAGGGAAACATTCTGTCTCTTCATTGTGGGAGGGGTACATAGGTGTATGTAGTCCCATCAGCCTTTGCTTTCAGAATGTGTGCATTCTCCTGAATATAAAATATGATTTAATTTTTAGAAAGAAGAGGCCTGGAAATTAATTTTAGAAAAGGTTCATATATTGAGTAGCCTTTGGAACAGCTCTGCTGATTTCTCACGATTTATGAACTTGGACAAAAAGCAGCTTAGGAGGCAGGACAGCTCTAGCTTTCGGCTCACCTCTGAGTCAGTTTTTTTTTTTTTTTTTTTTTTTTTTGGCGGTACTGGGGATCGAACTCAGGACCCTGCGCTTGCTAGGCAAGCACTTATTCCACTGAGCTATATCCCCAGCCCAAAAAAATTTTTTTTTTTTTTGGCAGTACTGGGGATCGAACTCAGGACCCTGTGCTTGCTAGGCAGGCACTTATTCCACTGAGCTATATCCCCAGCCCCTCTGAGTCAGTTTAGTCTCACAGCCTATAATCTCGTCTTGGTTAGCTTTCTCTCTGAGGGAGGAGGGAGCTGACGAGGTTAATGCCTTCTACTTTGCTAGCTTCCATGAAACTTGCACATGCATTGTTTTCACTGACAGTATTGCATTGTTTCTTAGCTCTGGCTTTTGGAAGAGAAATATAGTAAAAATACACTGTCTTTTATTGAGCTAAAGGCCTGTTCACAGATTTCCTGTTTACCTCAAGCTCCGCTGTACCATGTTTCTCCCAAACGCAGAACTCCCATTCTCTGGAGTTACGCTGAGGACTCCTGCACCCCACATGCAGTCCTGCCCTTGCGAGTCGATGTGCGTGTATCCCTGAGGCAAACAACACGGTGCTCTTGTAGGCGTGATCCTTCTGCCATGTTAATGCATATTCTGTTCATGTTCCCTGATAGAATTCTGTTGATTCATTCAGCAGATGTTTCCTGAGCACCTACTGTGTGCCAGACTTTGTATTGGGTATAGTGTTACAGAGATGATTAAGACATGGTCCTTTTTCTCAGCAAGCTCACAGACTGCTTAACAGATGAACTACTGGGAAGTTGGTCTGCCAGTCTTGCCCCAACTTCTCCAGCCCCAGTCCCATTTTCTGTGCTGCAGATGAAGGCATATTCCAGAACATGAATTACTCCTTGATTTAAAACCCTTTAATGACGCCTTGATTTTCACTGTTGAAGTTGAAGCTCCACAGCATGGTTCCCTATAATCCAGTCTCTGCCCACCTCTCCAGCCTCACCTCTTGTCAGTCTTCTTCCTTCCTTTGCTGTACTTTGTTTATACTAGCAGCTTTGCTTCCATTCCCAGGAGCCCCAGACATTTCTGGTTCAGAGTATCCCAAGTAGGCAGATATAGAGCCAGTAGAAAAATGAAAACTATTCATACTTTATTCATTCAGCCAAAGTGTTTTAGGCATGTGCTCAATGTGCTGGGCCATAGGAACAAGCGGACATGTAAGAAACAGTCATTGTTCCTGGGAGAGGGGAGAGGAGCACAACTGGGAGGCGGGAGTGGGGGCTGGAGATGGGAACACAAGCACAGATCACTAGGCAGGGAGTGATTGTTTCGTATGGGACACGGTGTGTGTGGTTAGGACAAAGGACAGACCGAAGAGGTAGACAGGAGGGGTCACATTGCGTATAGTCATAAAATCAGGTTTGGACTTCATATTTTGAGCAGGGGAGAATCACCTGAGATACTGAAGCTAGAGAATGATGTGATAAGGTCTGTACACTGTTGATGAGTCCCAAATTAAGAATAGGGTTTTGAATTCCACCTCTTAACTGCTTCTCTGGCTCCTAGAATCTGAACAAATTTTCCTTCCACCTAAATCTACTGATACTAGTCTTGGGGTCAGAGGACATAAGGGAGTCTAATCTGTATCACCTCTGACCATTGTCTAGTCATTCACTCTTTGAGCTCAAAAGGAATTGTCTGTCCATCTCTTTCTGAGGGGGGCTGCTCTCCACGAGTGTCCACTATGTGACTTGTACATCCCATGCAGAAAAAGAAGGAGCATCGCCCTGTGAGCCTTGCCCTGTGCGTGTGCATATGATTTGTCAACAATCACAGAGTTTATAGGGCTTCATTAAAGATGGTGGGGCAGGAGCACTGTGGGACATCAGAAGAGACCTCAGCAGTAAACCACAACTCCGAGCTCTGGAATGCAGTAAATGTTTAAGAGACTTCCTTCCTTTCATTACTGAATTTTACTTTACTTTCATACTAGTAAAGAGTTGTGTTTTATTGGTTGAAATTTCTTGATTCCGTTTTCCCCAGGTCTGTTTAAAAGCTACATTTTATCTTTGAGGATGTTTGGCTCATGGTAGAGGAAGTGCTGCCAGCAAATTCAATTAACTGGCAGGGCTCACAGATATTGTACACGGATTTCTTTTTTTCTTCTTTTTCACAATTGCTACATAAACACAGCTGGGTTTAATATTTGTCGTAACAAAGATTTAACTTGAATCATTTTACTCCGGTTAATTAATGCTTGGAATCTCAGCTCCTTTGCATTCGTTTGTAATCCTCTGCATTTCTTTACTCTAGCTATCTAGATAATGAAGTGTGCTCCTCTAGGTCTTTGCCCTGCCTTAAAACTGCTTAATATTTGGCCGTTCCCACTAGAGAGCAGATGCTTTTCTTTGCAAGAATTGAATTTCTGTCAGCTCTTTTATGCATCATGTGTTTGGAACTGTAAGTGGATCAAGTTGTTCATCACGGCAGGGACACTGTGAAACACATCTATTATACACACTTCCCACCCCCCTTCCTGGATTTTTTTTCCTCCCCTGAGGAGGTGGAGATGCCCGGATCCCCTTGGGAGAGATCTCACTCTGTATGGATGTATCCATGTGATCCACCATGAATCCGGCCTGGCTGCTTTCCTAAGCTTGGAAATCTATATCCATTCAGGCCAGGATTGTTGCTGAGACAAATCCCACTTTTATCTTTGTAAACACCAAGCACTTCATTAACTCCCAAATACACACTGAGTTTGGGTCACTAAATAAACCCACTAGGCTCAGCATAATGAGTGACACTTCAGTAATTGATGCCCTAGAAAATGTTAATTGTGAACTCATTATTCTTTTTTATGCTAAAATTAGGGCTTAGGTAGATTGGGCTTTGGAATTGGGCTAGTGCGGAACAATAGTCACCATCTATTAGGCTCCTACTGTGTGCCAGGCTTTGTGCTACAGGCTTTGAAAATCTTGACATTTAATCTACATAACAATCCTGCCAAAAAAGGAAGGGAAGGTACTTTATGCACTTGTTAAAGATGAAAAAAAGAGGCTAAGTAACCTGCCTAGAGGCATCTAGATAGCAATAGCCCACAGATGAGACAGAGTTTGAACTCAGGTCTGTCTGAACTCAGAGTAAGTCAGTATCCTGTGGGGTGCTGTACCTTCATCCTCTGGGCTCACTAGACAAATATTAATTGGCTGTTCGTTCGAGGCATTGATTTATCATACACTTACTGCATATGGACATTCCTTCACTTTAGTTGTCCTACTCTACATCAAGTCTGAAGGCCAATGGCATTTATGAATATCTTTGTCTCCATCTAAATCAGAACTTTGAGTGGTGAGTGGAATACAGTAGAGTAGTTTAGCTTTTCCTTCAGAGCTCAGTGCAGTGCAACCCAACTTCCCAAACCGAGCTCCCATTTTCTTGCAGTTTTATTTTGTGAATTTCAGTTCCTGGAGTCAGCTATGAATTGACTGAAATTTCCAAATCTGTGTGGTTTAGTTTATCTGCACAGCTTTGAAAAGCAAGCATCTCAGTGATTTTTCTGCTGCAATGTTCTCATCTTTGGGGGTCTTAGGTTGTGATTCTGAGCAAAGAAGTGGATCTTGGTGCATTTGTAGTAGATGCCATTCAGTTTGCAGAAGTCGTCGTGGAATGTTGACATGTCTGACTGAGAAAACTGCTGATACCTAGAATTAATTATAGTAAACTGGAAAGGTGGCTTATGCTTATGAAGAAAGTCATTGGTCTCTTGATAAACATTTTTAGTTATGATTAACTTTAGTCATTCATCCTCTAAATACTTTTCATTAGAACCAGGCATTACTGTCTTGGCTTATTAGTAATAGATCACCTCACTTATTTTTGGCTTTCAGTCCATTTTGTTGTTGAAAGATGTCAGTGTTTTTTAAAAAAAAAAAGATTGGTGAAGCTATATGGCTTTTAAAAAACACATATAACTTTTCCTTTTGCAAGAGCCTCTGTTTTTTCAAAGGTAACTTACATTTTTATTTTGTGTGTTCTGTTTGCAAGAGAATGCTTCTTGGTTTATTCATGTTGACAACTGAAAAGCCTTAGACCTAATTAAAAGAATTTCCACAAGCACCTTTACTGAACCATTTCATTACGCGGCACTGCACAGATTGCATTGTGAAACATGGTGATAGTTTAAATCTGACCTTTAATCCTGAACTGCCAGAAGTATGTGGAGGAAACCCTTCTCTGAAAATACTCCTCGGATGCATACATATATATGCACACATGCATGCACATATTTGGTTAGAAATAATCTTTTTATTGAATGACTACCTAATAATATAAATATACATTTACTTCGAGCTCAGATCTCCTAGTCTCCTGTAGTTTGGGTAAGATTTTCTAGCTACATTGTGTGTGTGTGTGTGTGTGTGTGTGTGTGTGTGTGGTGTTAAAGCTAAATTGTTTTATAGGAGAAACAAAGATAATTTACTTGCTCTGAGAGGGAGAAAAGTATTGGAAAGAAGGTGAATTTTACAAAGAAAAATGCAAAACCCTTTGCAATTCTGTATTTGTTTCAGATGCTGAGATACTCAGATGACGTGTGGGAAGAGGCTAGAGTGCATGCGTGCATGTAGGACTCCTCCTGAGCTTTCTTTGGCAGATAGTGAAAATGGGCTTTTTGTTTTGTTTTAAAATTGTACTTGTTTACTCCCAAGAACGTCATTCCAAGGATTTGAGAATTTGTTCATAGGATGCTTAGCAGAACCATTACAGCACATAGCAAAGTACCATTCACATAATGAAAATTGATTCTGTTGCTGGCAAAAGCTGCCTAGAATGTAATGCTCACCACTAACTTTCTAACTTACATGTGGCCCATGAATTGTCAGGGAAGAGGGAGGGAGCAGAGACCAGGGCCCTGAGGGTCACTGCCAGCCCCAGCCTGGAGTGGCACACAGCTAGCACGGCCACACTCCCCCATGGAGAACCGGGATCTTTAAGGGGAAAATGGGATGCAGAAGAAGCAATTAAAGCCAACTGAGGTCAAGGTCCAACCATGTTCTCAAGAAAGAAATAGAAAAGCAAGGAATGAGAGGAAACAATAATGGAGATATATTGCCAGGGGGAAAATAAGCTAGTATCATGGAGAAGTAATTCTCTGGTCTAGGAAACCCTGGCAGCAGTGAGAATTCATGGAATAGCACAGACCTTGGAGTAAGGTAGACTTGAGCTTGACTCTGGCCGACTTCTCTGCCTTGCAATGCTGTCTGTGTAATATGGGCTGAGTCTTACTTTCTTCATCTGTGTAGTGGGGCTAACTGTCCTGCTTAACTCTGCCTAACTGTCCAGCTTCTTCTGAAATGTTAATACCATGCTGTGTGTGGAAACATCTAGCATTTGGTAACTAATAGGGTGCAGAATTCCTCATTCTGCCAGACAGTTAACTGGAAAGAGTACAGTGTGACTGCCACAACATATCCAGAGTTGCTGCTTTAGATTTGAGGTAGGAAGTAATGAAGGCATAGGTGTGTGCACCATGCCACTTTTCACTGCTAAGATGAAGAGGGCAGAGGGAGCCCTGAGGATTCAGAACGAGTCAGTAGCACCTTCTGCCCTGTCCAGACCCAGACATGCCCCAGGGGCTTTCAGAACAAAACCTTGGTCCAGTTTGAGAGAGGAAGATTCCGTCAACTTGCCTTAGCCCTCAAGGGGAAAGGAAAACTTGGCTCTGTTACCCCTCTGCAGCTGCTGCTGGGTGTCCGAATTGTCAAACAAACCAAATATTTCACTCTTAATTCTGACACCCAGCGGTTGGTGCAATTCCCACAGGAGAGGAGCAGGGGCACTTGCACAGGCTGGCCTGAGCCAGACTTGTAAAAGAACAGTATGTCCAATTGAGGTGTTGTGCCCATATTGAGGATCAGCTTGGCCCCACCTTCCTGAGCTGTTTAGTCTATTAGAAGAGATGGATGTGAGCTGGTGGTTGAAGAATGCATCATTATAGAGCGCTGTGCGCCTGTACAGGAAAGCAACAGTGAGCATATTCAGCAGGGGCACCTTGGTCAAGTCTGGGGGATGAAACAAGGAAGTAATATTCGGGCAGAGTCCTGAGGGTGAGTAGCAGTTGACCTAGGGCCCTGTGTTGTCCAGTGTGGTAGCCACTATCTACATGTGATTATTTACTTTTAAATTGGTTAAAATAAAATAAAACTTTCATCAGTCATACTAGCCACATTTCAAGTGCTCAGCGGCAGCTATGTTATACAGGATTGGACAGAAGATAGATTATTTCCATCATTATAGAAAGTTCGATGGGGCATTTCTAAATTCCAGGCAAGGCTGTAATGGTGGCTGAGAGAACTCCAGACAAGCAAGAATAACCCATCCAGAGGTCCCAGGGTTAGGAGGAGGTCAGTGAGACTGGAACCCTGAGGGTGCTGCTGAAGTCAGGGAGAGGATGTGGAGCCTCACTTCTGAAAGAGGCTGTGGCCAAACCACATGAGTCCTTGAAGGTCAGCTAGCACTTTAGTCTGTGTCTTTAATCTGGAGAGAGGCTGAAAGATGTAAGACGCCAGCACTGTTGGAAAGAGGTATATATGAATGTCTCAGATGTGATACATAATAATATGCCACCCTTAATGCCTTCACTCTGTAGGCCCCCCAAGCTGCAGCCGAGTGATAAAGAAGTGAACCTGTATTTTCTGAGTACTACTGTGTATTTTGCAAGGGTTATCTTCCTTTTCAGGAGAGAAACATTATAAACTGCTGGTACATAAAGCACCAAATAACAGAGCGATGGTAGAAACAGTGTGAATGCCCCTTTGGAAGTAGTGACAGGCTCCTCCGTGGCTGGTGTGTGGGAGCTCAACCCTGAAGTCCTCAGGAGGTAGGTCCTTGTTCCTCTGTGGCACTGTTCGCAGCGGATCTCACCATAGGCGTGCACAGCTTGAGTGTGAGCCATGGAGCAGGCTCGTGAGCTTTGAAAAGGAGATGTTGGTTCTGACAAGGGGGTATCACAGAAAGTTGGATATCTTCTTTTTAGAGGAGTTTGTCAGAGACAAACATAAAGAATGCCGCAGGCTTAGGAAAGGGTTTTGAGGCCTCTGAAATCAAGTGGAAGACAAAAGTTGGAAATGGATCTCGAGCCACGCCCATAAAAGCTTTTAGAATTTGGACTTCAGTGTGTACATCAGCAGTAGAAAGCCTCTAAAATTTTCAGAAGAAGGGAGTGACATGATTCAGCCTCTTGTTTTCAGAAGATAATTCGGTACATAGAATGGATTAGACCAGGAGGAAAGTAGAGAAAGAGAAAACGGCTCAAATACTATTGCAACAGTTTAGGTAAAATATAAAATCTGAACTAATAACCAAACGAGAAGCTAGACACTGACTTACAGCCTCTATCTATTTTACATCCATTGTATTTTAGTCCTCACAGTGTATGTAAGTTGCAGATACCTCACCTTACAGCAAAGGAACCGAAGCTGAAAAGTTTCAGAAAGTAGGGGGCCAGGTTTCCCGGACTTAGACCCGGCATGCGACTCCAGCTCTGGGATGGGAGAACAGATGAAGCCAAGAGACCTGCGCGGTGATGGTGGAGGAGGTGGCGGCTGCGGGATGGGGAGGAAGGGGCGGCGCTGCGTTTGTTATTGTGCCTGTTGGCCTTGTGGGGCTGGATAGGACTGCTTGCTCCCTCTGCCTCACTCAGCGTCCGGAGGTCCATTTCCTTGCACTTGTGCTTGTATCTGAGCAGTGGCGTTCAGAGGGGGAGCAAGGGGTGAGGATCAGTTTCTCCCCCAGCCCCTAGCTCAGTTCCCCCTAACAATTAATCACCGAAAGATGTGATCCTAGACTTTCCTCCCAGCAGAGGCCCAGGCACCGGGAATGCTTTTGATGATGTTGAAACATTCACTCATTTGTTCTCTCATTCAGCAGAAAGTGCTGAATGACTGCACTGGGCCAAGTATGTGCCAGGAACTCACAAGCTAGCAGCGAAGGTGACAGGCTCCGCAGCTCCCAGTAAAACCACCTACACAGTACAAGGGGCCGTTGCCCCTCGGTCAGAGGAGGCACAGATGGGGGACATCTGGATTCCCTCCTTTGCTCACCTCAAGGCAAGGGATAATTTGACTATTAAAGAAAAAGACCTCGTTTTAATTCTTTACTATAAAAGTAACATATGCTTTTTTATAAAGGATAATCAAAACAATCAAGTGTATAAAATAAAAAGTGCAAGCATCCTTGCACAGTTAAAATTTGATACATGGAGTTCTAGATTTTTACTACATACATATATATTTATATATGATTTTTAAATGACTCGTGCTGTTCGTATTACTCTGCAACCTGCACCTTCCCCCCGTTTGACAGTATTTCACATCAGTCCGTAGAGTACTGCCACTCCCAACTTGGCAGCATTTTATTAGGAGGTTGTGGTGTAGCTTACTAAGGAGCCCTCATTGGCAGACCCTTGGATGGTCTTTCAGAGGGTGAATGGATGTTCACAGAAGACAGAAAGGCACGAGACCACTGTGCCTAAGTTATTGGTATGTGAAGGGGCTGAGTTGGGTAGCAGTTTAATACCGTTCAGGTATCACGCTACAAGGTGCAAACAAGAATGAGGCTGACCCAGGAAAGCCTGCGTAGACGGGGGTCCGGCTGCTTTTCAGAAGGTGACCATGGTGAAGAATAGAGACAATAAAGAGTTCGACGGAGGACTGAAGGTGTCAGATTTGGATTTTCCCAAGAGTGCTGGGACAGCTATAAGCAGGTGATACTAGGGAAAACTGAGAGCAGAGCTTGCTGGAGGACTGCACACCGGTCTGTGCCAGACGGAACGGATGGGGCTGTGCCCGCCAGGCCGAGGGCATGGGCACTGAGAGGCGAGGGCGAAGGGTGGAGTCGGGCGTCCGGCCCAGGAGCCTGGCTGGGCGGTACTGCAGTACCGGAGGTGGGCCGCAGAAAGAGGAAGGGCGCTTTGGCGAGGAGCTGAGGAACTCGATTTTGTACTCTTTCTTTCATTTCTTCGTTTCCTCCTTTGCCTCCTGATGAAAAGATGAAGCCATCCTCACTGACACTTCTAACACCCCCCAGTTGCCCCTGAGGAACCCCAATTGTAGTGATTTGACCGGCACCCCAGGAGTACTCAGGGCAAGTTCAGCTTTAGATGTATGACGGTGGTTATTTAAGCCTTACATTTTCTTCCCTCGCTTTTATTGAAAGGACAGAGTGTTATCACCAGCTATTAGATGCACATAGACTTGCAGTTTCAAAGTTTGAAGCACTCACAGGTCAAGACAAAGGCTTCTCCATGTTGAGAGATGAGGGAAGTCTTCAGAAGTCTTGGCCTAGGTGGCATCAGGAGCCCAGGCCCACTTGGCTGGTTTGAGACCAGCGGGGACAGGCGGGAAGGAATGCTCTCATATTTGCTCAGTTACAATAGTGACTCCTTCTTTGTGTAAAATGGTAATGAGGCCATTAGGAGAGGCTCACCTGAAGCGCAGCTTGTGGATCCAAGGTAATTAAACACCTCCTGAATGAAAGAGAAAGGCCAGCGAAGGTTAAGTGAGGAATAATCTGCGGCACAGGTGGCCAAGGCCTTTGAGGAGCCAGAAGAAGAGCGACAGTGGCCCGTACCATTTCAAAGAATGGAAATGTCACCCTAGTCCCTGAGAGGGGCAGGACTTTCATTATTGGGGGGTGAGGAATGAATAATATTTTTAACACTTTAATAAAATACATTTCTTAAGGTCCACAGCAGAGTCTGCCGCACAGGGGCTCTCACCACAGTGGCAGAGGGCTCTGGGGGACACAAAAGGGAGGTCACAGTAAACCAGTCTTATTCCCAGGTGTTGAAATAGACCACAAGCTGCTCGCAGAGGAACAGCTTTCCCTGGCTCACCTTCATAAGAGATCTGGTAGCCACCCCTTGGTGCGGGCCTCCAAGGCTCTGACCCTCCCTCAGCTAACAGTTCGGGCACATGGCACCCAGCTGGCAGCAGTGGCGGAGTTTCTCTGTACTTGGGTAACTTTTATTAGTGCTCACTGTGAGCTGAGCATTGTGCTGTGTGGCTTCATGTGTCTTTTCAGCTTCTCTTGGCTGCATAAAATCCAGGCATGGAGGATGCTCGCTACTCAGGTTCTTGCTTCAAGGTCTCTGCGATTTCCATATCAAAGCACGCATGTGAATCCTTGTAGCAACAATATTAATAATCGCCAAAAAGTGAAATGTCCATCACCTGGTGAGCAAATGAATAAGATGAGGTGTGCCCATGCAGCAGATTATTGCTCATCCGTGAAAAGGAACCTTGAGATAGTAAGACATGCTGCAACACAGGTGCAAATTGTTCATCGTGAATGTTATGCTAAGTAAAAGAATCCGGTCATAAAAGACTATTTATTTTACGATTCCATTTATAGTAAGTTTCTGGTATTGGCAAGTCCATAGAGACAGAGTAGATTCATGGTTGCCAGGGTTGAGGTAGAGATGGAATTGGTGAGAAATGGGAAGTGACAGCTAATGAGCATGGCATTTCTTTTGGGGATAATGAAAGTGTTCTCGAGTTAGATAGTAGTGATGTTTTTCTGGTTTTATGATTGTACTAAAAACCGTGCAACTATACACTTGAAGTTAATTTTATAATATGAGAAATATATAAAGCTATTTTTAAATTTTCTTATAGAAACTTGGCAACAGACATAACTTCTGCTGGGTGTGGTGGCACACACCTGTAATCCTAGCATGGGGAAGCTGAGGCAAGAGGATCACTGCAACTTGAAGGCCAGCCTAAACTACATAGTGAGATCTTAGCCAGTTGTGGTAGTGCACGCCTGTAATCCTAGAATTTAGGAAGCTGAGGCAGGAGGATTGTTGGAAGTTTGAGACCAGCCTGGGCTACAAAGTGAGCTCAAAGCCGGCCTGAGCTGCATAGAGAGACCCTGTCTCAAAAAGAAAAGAAAAAGGCCAAACATAGTGAGACCCTGTCTCAAGCAACCAACCAAGCAAGCAAGAAAGAAAGAAAGAAAAAGAGAAAGAAAGAAAAAAGAAGGGAGGGAGGGAGGGAGGAAGGAAGGAAAAGAAAAGAAAGAAAAGAAAGAAACTACCATCAGTCATTTCTAAAGTGTACACAGTCCACCCTAGACCAGTGATTCTTAGTATTTATAAGTTCACAGATACCCTTAGTACCCTAAAGAAAGCTCTTAATCCTATTATGTCTTCATTTTATCCTAAGTTTTACTGTATGTGCCTATAGTAAGCCCCTTAAAGAATTTGGTTTCTCAGAAATGTATTGTCATTGTGTTACTCGCATGCTTTAAAAACAGTTATTAGCTTTCTGTTTCTTTCAAAATGAAGTATATTGTTACAAACTCTGGCAATCTTGGAAATAACCCAAATGCCCATTGACTGATGAATGGATAAAAAAGATGTTATACAATGGAGTACTACTCAGCCATAAAGAAGGATAAACAAGACATTTATAACTATGGACCTTGGACCATACTCTTTAAGTGAAATAAATCAGACACACATGTGAAAATATCTCTATCTTTGTGGCATGAAAAACTAAAAGTGTAAATGAAAACCAAAATGTGTAATAGATAGTAGATAGTGTAAAATCGGAAGAAATTGTTCAAAAGGAAAGGGAAACTAGCCAAGGGGAGGAGGAAAGGAAATGAGAAAAAAAGGATAAAATGGAAAGAAAGCCTTGTAAATAAGGAGAGAAAGTGGGGTGGAAGGGAGCAGAGGGCAATGGGGAAAAAGGCACCAAGCTGTATCACGTACAGGTGCGAATTCTCTGTGATGAACGTGATCAATATGTATATCTAAATTGTACCAATAAACATAATTTTTTTAAAAGATGAAATAAACATCCACTCTGAGCCTACCTTTCTCTCCAGCCTCATCTTAAATCATCTTCTCCCTCATTCTGTCTCCTGAAGCCACATTTTTCCTGTTCTCTGAGCTCCTCCTCACTATGCAGCTTTGCACGTTACTCCCCATACTCCTATTGTCCCTGTCCCTCTCTGCTTAGTTATGTACTTTAGCTTGTTTTCTCGGTTCAGCCCTTTTTTCCTCCAGGAAGCCTTCCTTCCTCTGTCACAGACTTGTCACAGAAGCAAAGTCACATGTATGGGTGTTTGTGACTATAATGTGTATTATGACCGTAGTATCAGGGAATAAGGACAAAGCCTGTGTCTAACTTCACTCTCCAGTGCGTCCACAACACCTAACACAGTCTTGAGAGTGTAGGTAATAAATATCTGTTGAATGCATAAATGGCTCAAAGTCACCACATCGTACCCCTCCAGGGAAACGTTGCACATAGAATGCAGTGAGAATGATGTGCCCTGAGGGTCACGCAATATTGCACCCTGAGGTGAATGAAGGGGGTAGAAAGAATAGTCTGGGAAGCTTGACTCTGTCCTTCATATTGAGGGCAACAACCAGAGTATCAGACAGTCTTTCCTACTTACACTCAGAGGAAGATCCTTTTAGGTCTCACTGTCAGGAAAGTCTTTATTCATTTGAGGATCTGGTTTGTTTATAATACATAGACCCAGGCACTCTCACAACTTTCATGTTTTCCTCTTTGCTTTGGCCACTAGGAGGCTCTAAAGCCAATTTGAAGCCCATTTTAGCCACCATGTAAGAGTTTATGGCTTATGTTTATATCTGAGTCTAGTCTCAGCTGCTTCTTTTCCCATTGCTGTCACTTTTTGCCTGTTTTGCTTTAACCTGTTGAGTTTCTGTAAATTGTCACTATTCCTTTAGGATATGATGTGTGCAGTATATAAATAAACGTTTTACTTCTAACATTTGTACATAACTTAAAAAGAGAATGGAATTATCACTAAAAGTCTTTGTATAGTTTGGACTCAGATTATAAGACTTTGATTCTCATTCCAATTTGGCACTTCTTGGTTTGTTCCTAGGCACGGAGCCTAACTTCTCAGAGATTCTTTGAAAGAGTAGGACCAGTACTCTCTTCCTCACAGGATTGTTGGAAGAAAACTTAGAAAAATTTATGTGAGGATACTTACCTGGCATGCGGTAACTGCCTAAGAAGAGTTTTGTTTCTGTTTCTATGAGACATGTCTAATAGGAGCAACATTCATTTAAATTTCAAAAACCTGTGCTCACTTTGGCAGCACATATACTAAATTTCAAAAACCTTCCTTTGGAGCTGGGGATGTAGTTCAGTGTAGAGCACTTCCCTAGCATCCCATCACTCCAAAGAGAAAAACTCACCTGTCCTAACACAAAGGCATGTTTTTTTCTATCTCAGTGGCATCAAATTAAACCCCCTGCAAAGGGATTTTCTAAGGGTCTATGGGTACTGGGCTTAATCAGCCATCACCCTGTAATCAGCTGTCAATGTACATCTCCTCTCTTTCTGTCACCAGATCTCTTCACTGAAGAACAGGCTGAAAAAGGTCTCCACAACCACCGGTGACGGCGTGGCCAGAGCTTTCCTCAAGGCCCAAGCTGCTTTCTTCGGTAGCTACCGAAATGCTCTAAAAATTGAACCAGTGAGTAGCATCTTGGCACGTGTCATGATTCATGTTTGGTCAGGGCTCAGACGCCTACCCCAGAGCCCATGAGAAATTATGGTTCTTCTTATTTTTGAATTCACCTACAGCAGATTGTGTGTGAATGGGGAGGGTCTCTGTAGGAGATTCCTCCCTCTGCCATACCTCTTGGCATGAGGAGGTCATGCTCTCTCTCATGCATGAGATACTCACTACTGTGGTAAGCACAGAAAGACACTCCGCCCGACAGTAAGCACAACTACATGCTCTGGACGGTGCCAGGCCTGTCGCACTTACCTGCTGACACTGAGCACTCACGGGGGAGGTAGCGATGATCAGCTTTGCTTTCCAGATAAGGAAATCAAGGCTCAGAGCAGAGAAACAACTTAGCAGCAGTCCCAAAGCCTGTCCTTTTGCCCTGCTCCTCACTGTCCCTTGTCCTTTGAATAGACCACTATTCCACCCTTGAGACAGCAAAGCATCCTGGGAATTTACTTCTCCGTGGCTCCTGCGTGTAGTCATGGTTTAAGCGACCGCAGAGTGCAGTGGGGCCCAGGAGGTGGTGCTGCTGCGGCCCTTCCACCTTTCCCAGCTCAGCTGACTTACACATGCCCCTTGCCTGTGTGAGGCGCTGAGTTACTGGAGGATGCAGAGGCACCAAGGCCTCCCTAAAGCTGAAGGCACTTCCGTTTCTCCAACTTCTGTGAGAAGCCTTCTTCTGATACCCATCCTCTCAGCCTCCTTTGGCCTCTTGGCCAAGGAGAAGGCGCACTCGTCCCAGGTGGGGTGGAGTGTGAGGGACCATCTTAGGTCACAGCGCCTGTATGCCAGGGCTGCTGATTTCTGATTCTGTTTCAAACCATAGCATTAAACTCGATGAAGTGCCAAAACCCGAATGGATGTCAGTTAGTACATTTCATATGAAACTTTTGAGCATAAACCAGATCACACTTCCTCATAAGCCAGTTATGCACTGCTATCTTTTTTACTGCCTTCACTGCCGCATGTGTCTAAGTGAAGCACAGGCAGCCAGCAAGCACCTTGTCTTTCTCACACCCAGAAGTGGCCCGGGTGGCGGTGCTCAGGGAGCAGCACCCTAACATACCCTCCTCATCTTCCTGAGGCCTTACTTTCCCAGCTGCCTCTGCCTGGGGGGCAATGTTATGGTCACACCACAGAAGGGGTGCACATTCTTTCTGTCCCCTGAGAGATGCTTGCCTTATCCCCTAGAGCCTTTCAGCCTAAGCAAGTTTCCACATCCTGCTTGTCTCAGAGTGAAGTGGCTCTAATTGTTTGTTGTGATCTTGGACCCAGCTAGGCCCATCAGGTTTGGTGCTGTTGCTGGGAACTGACAGACTGGAAGTGTTTTCACTCTAATACTTGTCTCATCGTTGTCACGTATGTACCTAGAATCCAGAGGCGGTGGATTCTTGGCACATATCGCCAGATATGTTTTGGGCACATGTTGCTCCACAAGGGGAATCTATGGTTGTACTTGCCCTTGACCCTGAGAAGCCCTGGATTTAAGGAGTTTAAAGTCTGGCTCTGCTTTTCCTGGCTGTATAAAACTCGAGTAAGCTGCTTATTCTGTTTAAACTTTACTTTCTTCACCTACAGAATGAGGATGATATCCTTTCTGTATCTCCTCATCGTTGTAAGGATCAAACAAACCTGAAATGTTTCGTGAGGAAGGTGAAACCTGAACTGAGCCTGTTGAACAAGGTCTGGAAAACAAAGGCAAAAGCTCTGTTCCAGTCGTGGGTGTGACACCAGCTGAGCTTGCAGGGGCTAGGGGCGGCCACTCAGGGCCTGTGTGTCAGAGGTTTTGTCTGGAGTGAGGTGGAGGTGGGGAAATATTGGGGCCGGGTTTGGCAGACCCTCAGATGCTAGGCTGGCTAAGACCGAGAACTTCACCTCATAAGGAACATAAGGTTTCGAGCAGAGATACGATGCGGTCAGTGTCAGGCTTAACCAGTAACCAGTGATGGACTGAAGGAAAAGCTGGTGTCAGAGAGACCACTGTTGTGGGAATTTACAAGAGAGCCCTCCAGGGGTTACACCAGGAAGTGGTACCGAGAAGGAAGAGATGAGTAGGCCCAATAATAGATAACATATGGTAGACGAAAAGCAAGAAATGTCAAAATGTTCCACAAGATTTGGAGACTAGGAGAGGATAATGATGCCCCTATAGCAAAAGAGAAGGGTTAATGCCATGATACTCACAGTAGCAATATTAGTAATGTTGAAAAAATTAGAACAGGTTAAGTGTTTATATGTAACTGGTGAGGTAAAGTACATGCATATAATAGAGTATTACATCACCTTAAAAAGCATCATTTTGAAGATAAAGTCATGGATTTGACTGCAGACATGGCACTTTTCCTTGAATCTAAGCTGCCATTCAATGGCAAGACAGACCATTGTTGTAGATAACATTAAGGAAGGGAAGAGAACACTGCTGGTGATAATTGAAAGACACCATCAATTGCAAGACACATCCAGATCTCAGAGATGTTACAGAGGGAAGAAATTTCCATCTTAGAATCAATGAAATATGGCAGCTCTATCATGTGTTCAGTCCCATTCATCTATACCAGGATGGCTTTCTTCTGTAAGTCCAACAGGGAAAGCAGAAGGCCTGAAATTTTCAAACCAAGCCATTGGTCAAATGGGTTTTTAAGCCATAAATTTAATTCTGGCAAATTCTCATCCGAAAAAATGGTACAGCAACATTCTCTACACAAACTTATATTGGGGATTCAAGTGAGCCTGAGGAGGGAGGAGGTGCCAGGGCCGTACAGCCCCGGCTGGGGAGAAGGGCGTCCTATGCAGGCGGAACGGTGCTGAGGGGGCAGGGACACCTCCCTAGAGCCTCTCATCTTTCAGCTGTTTGTTTGGTTATTAAAATAGCACTTGTTCCTGGTAAAGATGGTTAATGTAACTGAGGAGCAGAAATAAGACACGCCACAGCCCCGTCACCTCTTAAGATGCTGCGTTTATGCTTCCACCCACCAACCTCCCCCAACACACACACACTCGCTCCAGGGTCTTTGCTTTGCTGTTGGTTCATTTTCTTTGGAGACTTCATTTTTTTGTTTGTTTGTTTGTTTTTCTTTAAGGCAGCTGAGATATTGCTGACAAAGTAACCTAGTATCCCAATTATTAGTTTGTTTTTGCTTTTTAATAGGTTCTCTTCTTAAACATCATTGATAAAGGATGTATGTGTCCCAGCAGGTGACCTCTACAGTTCTCAGCCCAGCTGTGGATCACAGTCATGAGGAGAGTAGGGGACAGGGACAGGCTTTTTAAAAGGTATATGTCTGAGCCTTGCTCATAGATTTTTATTAGTTCTTGTGATCTGAAATTGGTGTTGAGGTCCACCACATTATTCTAATGCCGGTCTTTTTGTTTGCTGTAACATTTCACGATTTTAAACTACACTGTGGTGAGCATCTTTATACAAATCTTAGTGTACGGTCTGAAGGATTTTTTAGGCAGATTCCCTGCTGTAGGTTTACCAGGTCAAAGGATCGACAAGGTGCATTTACAGCCTGTGGTGCTGAAAGTGGCGGAGAAGCGGGTGGTGGTGTGCAGGGGGCAAAGCCCTGGAGGCAGATGCAGCCCCAGCCCGGGAACAGCATAGGCTGAGGGCAAGGACAGCCTCTCTCGGGCTCCCCTGCCCTCACTGCTTTGTGGTGCATCCCAGCTGCCTGCCAAACAGGCATTGGTGTGGTGGCTTCCAACCCTGGTCCAGCAGTGCAATCATGGGACTTGGGATTGCAGAGTCACAAGGTAGTGCTGTGTTTAAAACCTGAAACCTGCCAGACTTGAGCTGCTCCTGTCTGCTCTGCTGCCAAATGTGACTTTGAGTGGGTCCCTCTGCTTTTCTGAGCTTTAGTTTCCTTTCTGCACATGGACGTAGAATCGCCTGCCTGCAGGATTGTAGTGAAGCTTGAACAAGCCCAGCACAGTGCCTGCCCAGGAGCCCTGTCTGTCCCTCACCCACGACCTCATCTCTGCTGAGGAGGATCCTGCCCACTGGGAACAGCTTCAGGGACAGCTCCCTCTGGGCAGCTCAGTGCCACCTCCCTCTGTAAGGAGGGGTTGAGCCCTGTTCTGCTAGGCAGAAATGAGCAATAGGAAGGCCCTTCCTCTGGCTTAGCGCTCTCTTGAGATTTTTAGCTCTGCAGCCACTTTTTCCCCTTTCCTACTGGAAAACTTTCATAGCACATCTGGCTGGAGAGACCTGTGAGTTTTGTGCTCTTCCTCTGCCCAGAAGAGGGAAGGGTGTTTGCTACCTCATGCCAAGAATGGCCTGGCCCGGCTCAGGGGGGTGATGTGCCTCTTCAGGGCCAGGTAAATTTTTTAAAGGGACCAGAAAGTAAGATGAGGCAATTACAAGGGTGTCCACCATAGGCAAGTCTGCCACCTCCTGAGTGCCTTCCCACACAGTGATACTTGGTACATCTTCCTGTCTTTGATCTCAGTAATTCCCCATGACTGCTGTGCATCTTACAGATGGAGGGTGGTGGCTTGGATTGTCAGTGACTTCCTGATGCACGGTAGAACTAGGAGCTGGGACCAGACTTGGGTGCCAGACCTAAGTTTCTTCCCCCATACCCTCTTGCCTGTCTTGGTTGTAGTTCCCACATGTTCCATATTAATAATTCCTTCTCCCAGTGTTTCCAGTGCCAGGCACAGATCATGGCACAATGTATAGGCATCAGTGAGTATAGTTTGGAGTAACTGATGGAAGAATAAAAGAAATGAAGGAAGAGGGAAGCATTTGGGGAAGGAGGTTGGCCTTGTACATACATTGTTTCCTGTCCTGTCTGTGGGCTTTGGAAGTTGCTGCTCCTAGCAAAGGGGAGGGTGTCTGCAAATCACGAGGGCATGTGACCCATTTTTCAGTCACCTGGAGAATATCATATGCAAAGCCCAAGATATTTTAACAGTATTGGCCAAGCCAGCTTGTTCTTCCATACATAAATGACAGAACCACAAGCAGCCAGGAAGCCCCATTCGGAGAACCCCCTTTATCCATGTCAAGCTGCAGCCCAGGCTCCAGCTCATTTATTTAGGCCTTTCTTGCTCTCTGACACGCCTCCTAGCAGTTGCCAGGCAACTCTGGGAGTAGCAGTGTGTGTTAGGGATTAACTAGTTAGGGCTGGGGTCCTTTTTGGCAAGAGGGGATAAAAGACAAATGATTTTAATTGCTGGGCCAACGACCCTTTCTCTGCTTGGTAGAAGACTGCAACTTTTAGAGGGTGTGTATAGCAGTATGGTTCTTGAATTTGCCTTGAAATTTCTCCTAGGAAGAACAGATGAATTTTAAAGAATCTTTTACCTCATTCCTTTGTTTAAAATTATATCATCATGAAATCTGAATAAGACAAACACACCCCCTTTGAAAGACATTTCATACCACAATGGGTCACTTTTAAAGAACTTTTGAAAATAGAATCATAGGCTTCCCTTTTGTCACCTTTCCTGCTCCACGCGCCTTACTTCCTAGCTTACGCTGCAGCCATGTAGTCATCTTAAGGTGTCGTATGTGAAGGTGCATCCCCCATGTCTGGCCACAGCTGGTCCTCAGGAAATGTTAGATCAAAGAGCAAAACCCAGAGATATTGGTGCTTGAAGACTCATTCTGTTCTGTGCCAGCATCTATACAAAAGCCGGTTTACAGGAGCATGATGGGAGTTGTTTATTCAGCAAACTCATGCGGCCCTCTGGGGGCCAACCTGCTGGTTGGGCCTCCCTGGCAGTACTGGAGCCCCAGTACTGGAGCCCAAGCGGGGCCACAGGGGGCCAGTGCTGGGTGGGGGAAGTAAACAAGCTGTTTAAACAGGCTGAGGCCAGTTCACTCCAGTCCTGCCCTCTCAGTCTATTCCAGATTCGGCTGAGGGGCCAGAGTCATGCACCTTACAGCCCCTGCTTTTGCACTTGATTCTGCTGAGTCATATTTATCCATCTAAAACCCCTTGAAGGCACAGAAGTTAAGATAAAAGCAGACTGATAGCCTGGCTTTCAAGCTTGAATGCACGTGGCTGTGCTGGAGTAGGTTGGAAAGACACCACATATATCTGTATCCTGCTTGAATAACACTGTTGATCTCATGGTTTTGAAAAAGGAACCTGTATTTATATTTTTTTTAGTGCAGTAGAAAATAGATAAATGAAAACATCAACATAGTTCCACTGAACTTACACATACCTTTTGTGTGTGTTTACTTGTTTTTCATTATGGAGAGGGTAATTTCCCAAGCTTCAGTTGGTTCTAACTTTAAATTTGTTTGCGCCCTATTCACTGAACATGACATGCACTTTATATTGCTGCAGAACATTCCAGCAATTACAGCTACCCTCACTGCCTTGCTCCCATGTTGGACATTTAGGTTTTCTCACATCTTTTGATACTATAGTCACTGCTCCACCAAACGTCTCTGAAATGCTCTATCTTCACCACTTCAGAGCAGAAGTTGGGAGGAGGCAGATTTCCCTGACGTGCCTAGGAGTGGCTGGGAATAGGAAGAGGGAAGAGCCCTTGATGGGACAGTGTGTGCCCCCTCCTTCCACACACAAAGCAAAGGATTCCCAGAGCACACAGAAGGGCTATGACTCCCGTTCATACCTCCATCTCATGCTGAAAAGGTTTGCAGGACCTTAAGACGCTGTGTACAGCGCAGTGAGATGGGAGGTAATGGATGGGAGGAAACCAGGGGAGAAGGAAATGGGCAAAGCATGGGAAGACCTGGCGTGTGCCTGAGAGCCTCCACCCAGGCTCTGCGCTTCTCCACGCAGCTCGGGCTTGCTGCTGCTGGGAATCAGACCGCTTACAGCTGACTCTCTTTTCAGAGCGCCCCACATTTTTCCAGTAGTGGTAAAATGCGTGTATGTATAAATCCCCTAAACAGAGCCATTTTAAATGACGTTAACTGTGCAGTTCAGTGGTGGTATTGCATTCACGGCGAAGGGTGTAACCATTGCCCACTATTTTCAAAAATTTTAATCACTTTAAACAGAAATTCTATATCCATTAAGCATTAAGTTCTCATTTCTGTCTCCCCTTAGCCCTTAGTAACCTCTAATCTGCTTCCCATCCCTCTGGATTTCCCTATTCTCTTGATTCCATAGAAACAGTCATAAAAAATTTGTCCTGTTGCATCTGCCTTATTTTCACTTGGCATAATGTTTTCAGTGTTCATCCATGTACACTGTAGCATGAACACAGCATGTACCAGAACTCCATCCCTTCTTGCAATTGGATAATGTCCATGTTCTGCATGTACTAATATTTTGTTTACCTTTTTTTGGTTGATGGGCACATGAATTGTTTCCACCTTTTCCACCTTTGGGGGACTGTGAATAATGCTGCTGTGGCCATTTGTGTTTGAGTATTGGTCTGAACACTTGTTTGTAGTTTTGTGAAGTACCATATAGACTCCAGAGTAGAATGGCTGTCTCATTTTAATTCTCTGTTTAACTCTTGGGTTTGTTTCTTGTTCTGCTGTGCTGGTGACTGAACCCAGGACTTTATGCATGGTAGGCGAGTGCTGTAGCACTAAGCCCCTATGTTTAATTTTTTTAGGAACTATTGAAATGTTTTCCACACAGGCCCCATGCCAGTCTTATGTGAATAGCAGTGTCTCTGTGAAGCATGACTAGATACTCTTGAATGTTTTATAGGAAGAGTTAGTGAAAGGTTTTGTTTCATTCATTCATTGCAGTGGGGTGACTGAACCCAAGGCTTTATAGTAGGTAAGTGCTACACCACAAAGCTATATCCCCAGAACCCCTTTTTAAAAGTTTGTTTTCAGACAAGGCCTCAATAGGTTGCCTAGGCTGGCCTCATACTTGAGATCCTTCTGCTTCAGCTTTCTAAGTAGCAGAGATTGCAGGTGCCATGCTTGGCAAGATTTTCTTATTTTTCTAGTTTAAGTGAGCAGGTACAGAATTATAGCCAGAATCCTCAGCCTGAGCTAAGTAGATGCGTTGATTGCAGGAGTCAGAAGCAGACTGCAGAAGGGCTGGTAACTTACTGGTAACCTTTTTTTCTCATTTCAGTAGCCATCCAAAGTCAAGACCATATCCCAGGAATAAAGCAGGGATAAGGGGAAATACTTGCACCACTAGGATTCTGGAAACAGTTTCCATCACAGTTCCGTGACTCTGAGTGACTCAGGAGGCTACTGAATATTGTAGAAAGAGTATATGGCCTTGGGAGTTGCCTGGGTTTTGATTCTAGCTCTGTCATCTACTGAAGGTGGCTTTGGAAATCACTTAAGCTCTCTAAGCCCAGTTTCCTCTTTTGTAAAATGACAATACAACTCCCTTGCAGAATCATTGAGGAAATTAATAAAGCACCATCACAGTGCCTTGCTGATAGAAGATATGGGCTAAATGATAACGACCATTTGTGAGTGACAAGAAGGTTGGAAGGGAAGCAGAGGAGGGGCAGCTGCTACATTTTAGAACAGTGGTGTCCAGGCTTGTTCAGCAGGTGTCAGGGCACCCGTAGCCGTGCAGAACACAATGAAATTCTGGCCCTTTTAATCCCATCTTTTGAACTGTGCAAGTATGTCTTTCATCTCAAATGATACATAAAAGATTTGAAAGAAATCTCATATTTAATTATTTCCTTTAATATCTATTTGGAATTTATTCATTCATGTTATTGCTCACCAGGACTTACAGGCAAATGGGAGTGATAGGGTTTAAAATTAGGAAATGCATTAGAGCTAGATTTTAAAATGCACAAGAGGAAATGTAATTGAGAATGTTCCTTATTTCATCAAAAGTTTTGCCTGCTGAGGAAAGATGACGATTGTTCAGTTTGGTCGCCAGATCGCCCCTGGTCCCAGCGCAGGAGCAGTGGTACTGCTCAGGCACACAGTTTTGGGGTCCTGTTACCTGAGAGTGACATAGTAAATGCTTCATGAATTGAGGGCTATTGCTGAAGTTGACTGCCCAAGTAAAAAGTAGGTTTCGAAGTGAGAGAAGATGAGAACTGGCAGGAAATCTACTTAAATACTATGATCAAGCCCAGCTGAATGATTTCAAAGAGCATCACTGAATATGATGAAAATGAAGTTCCCATATGTTCTAAAATACTTGAAAAATAAAACACAGCTAGTGTATCTTAGATTATCCCAGAGGAATTCTAGGGTTCAACTTGGTCTCATTTAATAATGCAGCCTCCTTTGTTACTGTGCATATTTAGGATGGCGCCATGTTTTATATGCCTTGGAGTCTCTCAGTGTACAATTAGTACATGCTCATTCATGAATAGATGAATGATACCTACTTTTTATGGGATGCATCAGAGTAGTGGTCATATTTTAATGTTATAACATAAATATTTGGCCCCCAAAAATGTATCACCCACAGCTTTATCTTAGAACCCGAGAAGTCACCCTATGAGGTAACATGCTATCTCCTTAGAGAGTGGTGAGACAGGGGTATGTTCACAGATTAAACTAGATCTGTTGTGGCAGCTTTAAAAACCGTATTTTTGTCAAAAGCAGTGGCTAAGAAATGGTTGCTGTTACCGGTGTTTCAAATCAAATAATCTCGCTTTAGGGTCTTTTGCTTTTTCAATGAGACTTTGAAAAGGAAATCTTTCTGATCCATTTTCAAGCAGTGATAACATTTGACAATTCAGAGCCTGAGACAGAGCTATATGAC
The DNA here is from genome assembly GCA_004027595.1 of Dinomys branickii. Classification (NCBI taxonomy): domain Eukaryota; kingdom Metazoa; phylum Chordata; class Mammalia; order Rodentia; family Dinomyidae; genus Dinomys; species Dinomys branickii. The sequence goes on along the minus strand of PVLD010000642.1, from coordinate 168,182 downwards.
TTCATGTGCAGAGCTAGACCATGAATTTCTCAGGCTCAGGATGTCTTATTTTTCTTATACCCCGTACACAGTAGAGGCACAGTAACACACAAAGAAGGATAGTGTTTATGGTACTTATGATAATGAGAAGATGAAATTAGAGATTTCCCTGCTCCTCCCTGCACCTGGACACACATCCACACTGATTATCTATGGGGTGTGGGTACATGCTCTGAAATGGACAGCTGTGTCACATTCGTCTGGATGCCACCTTCCATAGAGACCTTAAAGCTTGCTCCAAAAGGCAGTAGAGTATCATATTTATTCATATGTCCCTAGCACAGAGCCTGGTACCTAGAAGATTCCCAGTAATCATCTCTTGAATGAATAAAATTATTATAGTTCTCACTTATAATATCTGTAGTTGTATAGGAGCTAAAAAGGTTATATTAAATAATCATTAAGACTTAACATCTTAACAAAAGAATATCAAGAATTTATTGTATGCTGGGTTCTTAATAGAATGAATTCTCTTCATTTTTATGGTTCCCCTGTGAGGAGAGTGTTGTGGTCTCATTTTACTAATGAGAAACTGAGGCTGGGCAAGGTGGTACCACTTTTTAAGAAGTGGCAGAGCCATGGTTTGGACTTTCCATCTGCCTAATTCTGGAGACCAGGCTCTTTCCCCAGCCACTCTCCGCAGTGGTGACTACCATATGGTCCATGTTACATGCAGTTTGAGGGCATTTCAGAAGAAAACTGAACTGGTTTCCTTTTAGGAGTCAATTTCTCTAATCCGTGCAAATGTTTCTTAACAAATACAGGTTAAACTAATACCATTTATAAAGCATTTTGCAAAGGGGAAATGTCAAAATTTTATATATCTTTTTAAAAGCATTCCTTTAACAGATAATTTTAATTGCCCAATATTTTGTTGTTTAAATATTTGATATTTATGGTGATAATTGGATGAAAAAAGTACAACATTGGTTGCGGGTAGCTTTCTCCCCTTTTCCTGGGCTGACACCTAGTGGCTAGCTTTCTCACAGCAGTGGTGAGTCATATCTCTTGATGGCTGTTTGGGGGCTAATTTTAGAATTTTAGAATAGTTAATTATGTTCACCATAATAAAAGTAGCTACATTAATATAATATTGATTTATTAAGGGTCATCTTAACAACAAAATTTTCATGTAACCTATTGGAATTTTAAGTTGATTATAATCAAGCCGTAGTAGCAGAAAATGGCATAAGCATTTAAAATCTTGCAATAGATTGATTCTGGTATACCTGACCAGGTACCCACCCTTTCCTAGATACTGGCTTGCACACATTGGTAAATGACACCCCGGCACTGTTCTTACAGGAGTTGAAGGGCAGAGGTAGAAAATAAGCAGAGAATTGTAATACGGGGTGGTAATGGCTGTAGTGGAATGTCATGCAAGAGGTAGGTGCTCAGAGGTAGGACTAATCATTTCCACCTGGGTGTCCAGAGACAGCTTGCTAGAGGGAAGGCTGTGCCTGCAATGGGGTCTTCCAGGAGAAGCTGGAGGACACCAGGGGCAGGGAGCAGGAAATAGTACATGTAGAGGCACAGGGCCCTGCAAGGACGCGGCACCACTGGATGTGGTGAGTAGTGCTACGGCTAGAGCATTGACAGGAAGGAGTGTGACCCAGGGGCCATGCTTAGTTTCCCATCCATGGGAAACCTTGAGGGCCCTAGTGTTTAGCACTGACACCATAAGGTAGCATTTCTAAAACAGTATTTCTTAAAATATTAGACCCACAGATAGTAACAGACTTTCTAAACCCCTAACATTTGGACTTGTCATATAATGTAAACTATAACTCCCTCCCTCCCTCCCTCCTTCCCTCTCTCCCCTTCCCTTCTATATATTTATTTACTTATAATGCATATTATTGAAACACTGCTGTAAACAAAGGGAAAGATTACTTTGTTTAACCCACCATTTTTCAGAACCCCGTGTCCTCAGAAAATACCTACCAATATTCCATGTATCTAGTGCCCCTTGCTTGTTGCAGCTGATAGCTGACAGTGTATTTTTCTCACTCTAAGACCATGAGGTTATGACACAGGCTGTGTTCATTTTACCCTAGTTTTGTGGCTGTGAACCTTGGAGAAAGACAAACACATTCTTTTTCCAAAGCATTTCTTGTCTGAATAGAGATTTTTAGGCAACAGGTAGTCACTTGGCCATCAACAGGTGGTCACCCAGCTGTCACTCGGCTTTCCCAGCTTAGGACAACAGGCTGCCTCTAGGTTCGCTTAATCAGTGTATCAGGTAGCTTGGGTCAGGAAGAAGGTGGGCCACTGCTGGACATCTGCCAAGCAGTGAGAGAATAGAAAAATGCTCAAGTTCCCCTTCCTCCTCCTCATCCTCCACTGGTGCCAAACCAGGTGGGAAGGCAGGGAGCTCTGTATGCAGAGGCCAGCTCCAGTGCACGCATAGCCAGGCAGAAGCATAGGGGTGATACCAAGGACATGCAGGCTCCAAACCAACACTGCCAGATGCTGAGAGTAAGGCTGCTTAGGGAACCCCCTTTCCCACAGCAATAGTACTTTGTGAATAGCATCGTGAAGCCACTTGGCTTAGAATGAGATGTGTTGTCAACCTGGACTCTGCCTCTTCTAAGCTGTGTGACCCTAGGCACATTATTATACCTTTCTGAGCCCTTTTCATCAGTATAAAATAGGGATGATCATTCCTACTTAAATGAAACCTTCCAGAGCTTCCTTGACATACGTCTGGCTGGCTCCTGTCTCACAGTGACATAAGAATGAGATACTGAAGACGTTGTGGGGCTTAGCCTGGAGCTAACAGGAATGTCAAAAACCCACTTATGTTGATTGACGACACCCAAACTTGAGTGAATTTGCTGAAGTTTTATTAGCTATCAGTTATTAGCTAGTAGATGTCTAATTTCTCATCTGAATGTATTCTTTTATTGGAAGCTGGAGGGTACGAAAAGCCTGTAAAGTATACAATGGGATATTCAAATGTTGGAGACAGATTCTGCATGTATTGTAGGAATCAGTTCAGTACACGCTAAGGAACATTGAGATTCCAGGCGTGCTACCACTTAAAAGCAGCGAAACCTTGGGCATCCCTCCCCCCATGAAGCAGAGGTGGGGATTAAAATAAGAATTAAGAATTAAATGCAATGGTAGATGGAAAGTACATTCTGTTGTTCATCTGCCCCGCCCTCCACAACAAGCCTTGTGTCCAGTGACGCCCAGTTCACTAGCAGTCACTTTCCATGGGGGCATGGCAGAATTTTTGGAGATTGTTTGTGTGTAGTTTGCTGGTCCCTGTTCGAGATGTGGCCTGTCAGGTCTCACTCACCTCTGTTCTGTCAGTCACAGCTCCCTGGCATTATTCATAAGCCAGTTGCCCGAGACTCTCTTTGGCCATATTCCTGCTGAGCTGCATTTGCAGTCTGATCTTCACAACTCTGACAGTGACCTGTAGGTTTTGAGGTCACCCTGAGCAAGTCACCTGCTAGCTTAAAAGGTCATCATCTGTTCTCTGCATGGGATTGTCTCCACAAGTTGGCTAATGTTATCCTCAGTTGATGAATATTACACCAAAATAGTGTGAGAGAGAGAGAGAGAGAGAAAACCGGCATGTGTTGATTCCTTCGTCTCTTTATTTTTATTTTTTAGGTAAATATGCACAATAATATCCCTCACTTACTAGATAAGAAACTTAAAGCAAAGAGAGCAGAAATCACTTAATTTTAAAACTATGAAGGTGTATTTCCCAAGGCATTTCTCTACAGACTCTACTAGATGCTTAGAGATGTGGCAGTGAGCAAGGGTGTAGCTGCACACTCCTGTGGTCCTAGCTACTCAGGAGGCTGAGGCAAGAGGATCCCTTGAGCCTGGGATCTCAAGGCCAGCTTCGGCAACATAGTGAGATGATGGCCGAAAAAAATAAAGTCCCATCCCTAAAATCTTGGAAGGCACAGACAGGAGGTGGAAATAGAGCCCAACATGTTATGTGTCAGATGGTATAAATGTGCCGAAAAAGCAAACAGAGAACGGGGCAGGTCTTTAGGTAAGGAAGGTACTGAGGGGAAGAAGTCAGGTCAGAGCCCAGTCTGTCCGCCCTTATACCTCTGGGGCTTTGCACTGGTCCTGGGCTACTTCTGGCTCTCCTGGGTGATGTCCCAGCACCTAGTGCAGAAGCATGGTCTCAAGCATACTGCTTCTTAGCCTGGAGTTAATAATTCAATGTGTCAGGGTGGTGACTTTGCATTCCTAGGGTACCGAAAATGTTTTCCCTGCACTCCCTGCTGTCAGCAGCATGGAGCCAATTCTTTCGTCTCTCTGACTTCCCAGACACATCTCATCTTGATGCAGAAAGTGTCTTGGCAGCCAAGGTGGGAGCCCTAGTGCACATGAGACCAGTCTGCCCCAGAGGAGAGTCTCTGTGACTGCTGGGCTCAGAGGGGCTCAGCACCTCTTTCTTCTCTACTTCCAAGAAGTGATGCCACAGGGAGTCTGTCATGCAACCGTAGTGTGGTTTCTTTATCTTTAGGATTCAGTCAGTTCATTTAATTTCACAAATAGATGGAGGGCACCCACTCTGTTCAAGGCCCAGTGCTAGGCACTGGAGAAGAGACAAATGTGCAGGACTCAGATAGACCTTGGTTCCATATAAGGCACTGCCACTCTTGTAGTTATGTTATTCTGGACCAGATAATTAACTCTTCAGTGCTTCTGTTTGCTCATCTGTAAAATGGGTAGAATATGTGTGATATGCATTAGGGCCGTTGTGAAGACTAGATGAGATGCTATAGCACGGTGCCTGGTGCTTGGTAAGAACTTAATGTTAATTTTTAAAATACATAAAAATGGCCCTTCTGTTTGTAGCTAAGTTTTCTCTACCTTCTATCCTATGATGAAAGGGTAGATTGGATGTATTCTTTTGCAAAGTATGTATGTTTTAATGAAAACCTAGTAACAACTCTTCTCATGATGGTGCTGTTCACAAAGAAATGTTGCCATTCAGGCTACTTAGTGTTTCCAACTGGTACCATTTAAAAAATCTGCCTAATGAAATAGAAGGTGTAGTGAATCATATGAGACCAACACTTACCCGGATAAGAGGGAGAGCTTTCCTGGAAGTCCTCTGCATCCCAGCTCCTCCCTCCCACCGTTATCACCACCCTGACTCCCATGGAATCCCCTCCTGTCACTTGCTTTAAAAATAGTCTGACCACCCAAACATATATCTCTGGGTACCTTAGATTGTTTTTTGTTTTTGAGACAAGGTCTCACTGTACATTTTAGGCTAGCCTTGAACTCACTATGTAGCCCACGCTAGCTTCAAACTCACAAGAATCCTCCTGCCTCGGCCTCCCAAGTGCTGGGATTACAGGTGTGTGCCACTATGCCTGGCTAGATTTGTTTTGCTGTTTTAAAGAACTATGACTTTAGCCAGTCTCCAAACCAGCCTCAGCAACTTGATGAAATCCCGTCTCAAAAAAAAAAAAGAAAGGAGGGAACAAGGGAGGGAGGGAAGGATGAAAGGAGAAAAAAAGGAGAAAAAAGGGAAGAGGGTATAGCTCAGTGATAGAATGCCCATGAGTTCAATCCACAACATGCATGGGGGGGGGGTATGCACACATATATACGACTTTTTAACTCTTTTAACTTGTAGGTTCCTCATCTACCCTTTTAATTTACTTGTTTATTTAGTTAGCTGTATATTCAATCTCCTTTGCTAGCTTCAGTATTTTTCACTCCTTTTAAAACATTTTAATCTTTTTTCTTTGTTAATATATTATTATAGAGATATAACTCCTCATGTATTTTTTGAATTTTAGAGTTTTCCTACTTTATTGCATTATCTGCTGAGTTGATTTCACTTATACTGCTTCTAGTTTAGTTTTAATAATTTAGATAATTGTTCTTTCATGCCTGTACCATTCTCTTCATGCCTTTACCTCATTTTGACACAGTAGTTTGTAGTTTAATCCATTTTGTGGGCATTATTTTCAGGCCCGATTTCATTGTCTATAAGGACATTACTCTCTTCCTTTTTATTTTTCTTACAATAACTTTGTGTGGGATTTGACCTTGATGCTTTTTTGTTATTCATTTTATGTGAAATTAGGTTTCCTGACTTAAGACTGAGATGGAATTCAAAAAAGCCTTTCTAACTTCATAGAGCTAGCAACTCCTCTGTTGTTTGGGGTCGTGTTCAGAACTTTGGCAGCTGCTTTCTGACATTTTCTGTGTGCCCTTCTCCTGCTTTGATCAGGACCCTTTTTTCCCTTCCCCTCTCGTCTGTGTCCCGCATGATCTTGATTCCACTCCCCGTACTTTCTCCCCAGTGTGCCTCCCAGTCCGGGAAGGAGCCCTTATGCATTCTCCCAGGAGCCTTTAGTGCTTATTGGCTCTGCAGGGCCAGCCCACTTCGGCCCTTTCATTCCTTCCTAGTGGCCCGTAAGAGGCAAAACTCTTCTAATTCCAGCAGCTGCTCTTTGATTGGCCCACTGGCTTTCTACTTGTCCATAAGGGCAGTTTTGAAGTCTCCTTGTTCTCTGGTCTGCCCACCCAGATGCTTACACCAAGCAGTCCGCTGGTGGTTTATACTATCGACAGCACCACGTGCTCACTTGCCATTTGGGATCCACTGGTGACCTAGTGTTGTTGGTGCCTCATGTATGGTTGACAGGTTTTGCGGTGGAGTCATTCCACCCTTTTTATGTGCAGACTTGAAGAGACTGAACAACTGTCCTGCTGCTGCTGCCACCAGCCAGCATAAGACTCCCAGAATGCCCTTTCTCTGTTTTTTTTCCCATTTCTTCCTTAGAAATCCAGGATGCTGGGCATGGTAGTGCACACATGTAATCCCAGCACTCAGGAGCCTGAGGCAGGAGGATGGCTGTGTGTTTGAGGCCAGCCTGAACTATAGAACGAATCCCTGTCTGAGGAAAAACCAACTAAAAGAAAAAGAAATCCAGGAAAAACGTAAAATATCTTAAACAAGTGTAGAACTCATAGAACTTACATCCTAGTGATGGCATCAAGTAACAGCAGATGGAAGATGATTTTTGGTTGGGGTGAACACTATAAAGAAAACATGGTAAGGACGGCAGATGGGGAAGTGGGAAATGCTTTCTGATACAGTACTTTTCTCAAAGAGATAGCACCTGGGCAGAAAGCTGCACACTTAGAAGCAGCGGCATACACGGACCTGGAGTCTGAGTCAGCCTGCTTGAAGGACAGACAGAAAGCAAGGCAGTACGGCTAACATGGAACTTGGGAGAGGTGTAGGAGATGCAGGCAGAGAAGCAGGTGCAGACCAGGTCAGGAAGGAGCTTGTGAGCTTGGAAAAACTGTTTAAATGTGAATCTAAGTAGAGCAGAAACCACAGGTGGAGGGTGAGGGGGTGGGAGACTTTTCTCTGGCTACTGTGTGGGGACAGGGCTGGGGAGAAGCATAAGAGTCAGCGTCAGGGAACAGTCAAGTGTCAGCAGAGACCACTGTGTCCAGTGGAAATGGTGAGGAGGGTCACACATGGGGTGTGGGTGACAGGACCTGCTAACGTGCAGGAGGGAAAAAGAAGAATCAAGGATATCTGCTAAGTCCTTGGTCTTCCTCCAATAGTTTGCCTTTTTGAATCTTATTTCCAAGAGAAAGTCAGCTGGAACTCTGACCCTATACAAATAAGGAATCACCATAAAGCTGGTGGGGAAAAAGGAAGCCACAAACTGAAGGATGCCACTCACAACTTCAGTTGACCAAAGTAAAAATACTTTGTAGATTATATAATTTCTATAAATAAATAAGGAATACAACTGAATAGATATTTCCCAGGAAAGGTAATGTGAATGGTTTATACATTTACGAAAATATGCCCAACTCATACTGATGAATATGTAGTAATAGGAGCTCCTGTTTTGCTGGTGAAAGAATAAATTAACTCTGTGATCCTGAAAAACAATTTGGCATGATCTTACAAAGTCAAAATTTGTGCCCATTTAGACTAGGAGATATGTAGAAAATTGTTCATATTGGCCAAAAGCTGGAAATAATCCATATATAATTGAAGGAATTAGATGAATAAATTGTAGTATTTTATACATGGGAATATATACAGCTGTGAAAATTAATGAATTGCAATGATAAGCCACAACATGGATGAATCTTAAAAGTGCATTATGATTTTGATTTTTAATGCTCAACAGTAACTAAAACTGAAAATTATTTAGGCCATGGGCATGTGTGATCGAACTCTTGCAAATGGAGACTTACAGAATAAGAAGTGGAGTTAAGGATGAGTTAGTGTGGTGTGGAGGAGGGGCGGAAGGCGCGGGTACAGAAACTTCAAGACACTGCGAGGAGATCGATACTGTCCGTTTCTTTAGCTAGGAAGTAGCTTCCCAGTGTTCATCTTGCTCTTCAACATAAATTAGGTTACATATCATCTCAGATGTAAATATTAGTTGTATGATAAAAACTGCAAAATAAAGTATTAATTTACAAATTCTGTCTTTTATAATATTACACTTAAAAGCCTAGCTCACAGCTTCCAAGGTCTGGACTCCTTTAGTGTAACATGTTTCCGACTTCCCAGTGCTCCCAAAATGTTGATTTGACCAAGGATGCTGAGTTTCTGGCTTTCAGTGCGGCTGCTGGGGGCAGTGACTCAACTTGATTGTAAGCATTCTTTCATGCTTTTAGAAATTAAACACGGGAAGCCTAACTCATAACCCCTACCCCTTATTTGGTTGTCCTTTCTGGGAAGAATTTAGAAGCCCAAGTAGGTAAGAGATTTATTCCCTACAGCTTCAACCAGAATGTCTCAGAAGGATGATGGGCTGCCCACCAGAGTGCCAGTGTCAGATTCTTGCTATCCAATTTCTAGCACTCAGACACCCCACAAGACAGGTACAAATGGCCAAGAACAATGGTGCACACTTGTAATCACAGCACTCAGGAGGCTGAGACAGGAGGCTCGCCATGAGTTCAAGGCCAACCTGAGTTGCACACTGAGACCCTATTTAAAAAAAAAAAAAAAAAACACAAGTATAACCACAAGTCATCAACCTCCAAATTCTAAGAAATTTGTCTTTGTGAACCCTACTGAAACCATAGTGCATAAATAGCAGGTCACTCTGGATTCCTCTGAGAAAGCCAGACTGAAGTACAGTCCACTTCTTCCTCTGTTATCTAAACCTCAGAATGCTGGAAGACAATGGAATTTGCCTATAGATTCCATGGCAAATTCCAGTGCACAAATGAGTGAACTCACACCATTTTCTTTTTAACAAAGATAAAAGTTCAGGTAGAAAACAAACAGTCCACCACCAAAAAGAGTGAAAGCATTTTCAAAAAGTTTTGTAAAACCTGTCTTGAGCCCCTTCTTGTGCTTGATGCAGACCTAAACACTACAGTCCATGGCTAATAAGTGCCAAAATTATGATTCAAATACCAGACTCAGTTCTATGGAAACTATGTTGTTTGTGCTGTGTTGTTAGAGGTGGCATGTATAGGCCCCAGGTTTGACATCCAGTACTACAGACAAAGAAAAAAGAAAATGTCCTTTTCGTTTTGTGAGTAAAACAGTTCAACAGCAGATACTGAGAAAAGCAAAATAAAATAATTCATCCACATATGAACTTATAACCCCGAATTTCCTACATAAAATGAGGTTTGCTTGTGTACCTGATTGCTGTTCGTGGATGCCAACCCTGGGTGAAGCCCCACTCTGTGTTATTTATCATGCCAAAGATACAACATCTTTGCTTCATGCTGTGTCCTGGACAAATATTTTTTGTTAATTAATATACATTTCAGTTCTTAAAAGATATGATCAAACCTCTAAAGCTGACTGGTGAGTGATGTGTACTTCCTTACTTTTGGGGTATGTTAAGCCAGTTTCTTTCGGCAGCAAATGCATTTCCTGGTATCTTTTAGTTTCTAATTCTTTTAAAAGAAGGGACTTTTATTTTAAGGGCAGTTAGGTAACTGCCATTTTTCCAGGTTTCCGAATGTAGATTTCTCTTGATTTTTCAAAGAGTGCTATGATAAAAGGCATGGACCCTGCCTCCACACTTGAATCACATTCAGGAAGATTTCAGTCATTAGCAGTGCTTTAGCCAGCAGTGATAGATTGAGGTAAGAGTAGAGGGTTTGACCTGAATTGAGGGACATTCTACAAAATAGCTGGCCTGTACTCTTCAAAATGTTAATTTCTTGCGACAAAGGAAGACCCAAGAACTATTCCACTTTAAAGGACAGGACAACTGAATGTAGTGCAGGATCCAGGATTTTCTTTTGATATAAAAAGACATTTTGGGCACAATTGGTGAAATCTGGGTAAAATCTGAAGATTAGATTTTTATTGTATCACTGTTAATTTCCTGATTGTATTCAGTTTATGTCGGAGAACATTCTTCATCATAGAAAACATAGTTTGCTAGAACACCTGTTTTGACAACGTGAGATTGTTCCAGTGTGGTCAATATATTAGGCAAGAATTGGAACATGATGTGATTTTGATTTGATTTGATTCATTTGATTATGCAGGATTTCATCCATGAAAAATTCTAGATGATGCAGAAAACTTCACCCAGCTTAATCAAGATGTAGAGAAATACATAGAACACACACACACACGCACACACACACACACACCCCTCAAATATCTGCCATTTCTTCAGTTCATCACGGTATGTGCCACACCCATCCTGTCTGCATTATGTTGCCATTTTACATTCACGTTTCCTTACCTCACAATATTTAACAGGCTACAATCTTTTGCCCCCAACTTCCATAAGCAAGCTTCAAATCATTCACAAAGAAAAAGAGACATATGTATTGTAGCGTTTATATTTCATAACCACTTATGTGCACAAGTGTGCTGCCATTTTTACTAGGATTCTCTTTTATTTCTAATATGTTAGTGTTACAATTTTTGACTGTTGTGCCCCCAAGCATGGTGATTTTTAGGAATGTACATGTCATATTATATCAGAATTGACTATGCTTAAGTATTTATGGATAAAGGGATATTATGTCTATAATTTATTCTCATATGTTTCAGAAAGAGTCTTCTATATAAAACATATAATTACTTGTAACTGTGTGTGTGTATGTATATGTGAAGGTGGAGAGAGAAAAATAAAACTAGTGGTAAAATGTTAACATTTGTAACAATCTGGTCTATGTCCATACCACCCTGAGCACGCCCAATCCCGTCTGTCACAATCTGGGTGAAGGGTAAATGGGATTCTTCCTACTCTTCTTGCAACTTTTTTGTATTTTACATATCAAAATAAAAGGTAAGAGGAAAAAAGTAGAAGATTGGAAAAGATTTTTAAAAATTGAAATTCAAGTGTAAAAAAATAAGAAAAGCCAAAGGATAGGGAAAATGACAGCTGAGAAAACGACCGAAGTGGAGGAAAGAGACAGCCTCGAACCTTTCATAAAGATTAGTGAGTTTAGTTTGACGCAGCTATTTGTAAAGTACCATAGGAATACTATATCTATAAAATAGGAGAAACGTTTTGCTTTCCCAAGAAGATTTTTGGGGGGATTCTAACCCAGAATATTGAAAAATAGAATAAATCTACACATATGAAAAACATATAAATTAACAATGCTAATCTATTCAGTAGCTTTATTCTGTTCCTAAGCAACATGAAAACTTTTACATATTTTGACTGCTCATTGGATACCCCATGTACAAGTATTACTGTTACTGCCATTTTAATTTTACTTTTATAAGACACAAACAGTAAAATATTGACAGTAATTCATTAATTTTACAATCAGCATCTGTGTTCCCCATTGTTTCCATATGGGTTCATTTTTCTTACTGAATTACATCTTTAATATTTCTTTGAAAAAAGATCTTGAAACTCATTTTGTCTATGTCTGAAACTGTATTTTGCCCTGACTCTTGGCAGATAGTTTATATGGGTATGAAACTATACATTGACAATTATTTTGTCCATTGAAGGCTTGTCTTCTCTCATATGTTTTTGTTGATGAAAAGTCTGTTATCAATCCAGACGTCATTCTTTTGTAAAAATTCATCTTTTCTTTTTAGGAACTTTTAAGATTTTCTCCTTTGTCTTACATTCTGCAACTTCTTTGTAATACATCTAAAGTGGATTTATCTTTATTTATGATGCTTGGTACTGAATGAATATCTTTTCAATCCAACCATTTATATCTTTTAATAATTGTGGACTATTCCTAATCATTGTCTCTTCAAATATCACTTCTCTGCCAAGTTTAGGGGTTTTTTTCTTTAATTCTAGAAATTTCTGCATAAAAATGTTGACATTTTCCAGTCTGTTGTCCATGTTTTTAATGAATTACTCTTTCATCATCTTTCAGTGTCTCTGTGATTTGTTCTCAAGAACTCTATAGTATTGTAGGATAAGTGATACTGTGTTATGGCTCATGTATAGGTGTCCCCTCAAAGCCTCATGTTATCCTAGGTGGGGTTTTTTGGAAGTGGCTGGACCTAGGGTATGTGATTCTGGGATTAAGTATATGATACTCAGATTAAGGGTATGCTGCTGGGATTGAGGTGCTTCACCCTGGGTGTGTGTGGAACCACACAAAGGGTGGTACCCTGGATGAAATATAAAGGCAGGCTTGCTTGCTTGCTTGCTTGTTAATGCTGCTTTCCTCCTTCCCTGCTTTGCTGCCTTCTGCCTGCCAAGAACTGTTTCTCTTCTGCAAGGCCCCCTGCCATACCACGCTGCGTTGGAGTCAGCCAACTATAGACTAGAGCCTCTATGAACTACGAGCTCTCCTCCTTTGACTCTGGATGTCAGATATTTTGTCTCAGCAACAAGAAAAGTAACTAAGACATTCTACTAATTTTATGGGTTAAAAATAAACACGGTGAGATCTAATTTTTCCCTAGGTAAAATACCTGGTTAAGAAGGAGGACCATGATTCGAATCGATGTCTGCCTGACATCTGGTGTAGATTTGAATTTGTGAGTTTTTTTAATTGGTCAGTTTGTCCCAATAGTTAAAACCCTTGAACAGTGCAGTGGCTTCAGATCACTGCATCATCCTCGCATGTGGGTGGGGGTAGTTGGGAGGAAGAATGTGACTTCAGCCCCAGACAACAGGACGCCACATGCTAGAAAACCTGAGAAGCATCAGGAGCTATATTTGGCCTCTCTTCCATTTTCATTTTAAGTTGTTTCTGTGAAAGAGAACTTTAGTTCCTTTTTCCTCTTTTACGGTATGCAAAAATTTCCATCTTTCTCATACTTTTGGCTGTCCAAATAGACTGTTTACCAAAACATGTTTGTATACCACTTGTCTCTTCTCAGTAGCAGAATTTTGATTTTGCTCTATTGGACAGATGTTGTTAAACTTAGAGTTTTTCAGCAACAGGGAAGTGATGAAATGTTTACAATGCTATTTTATAAATATAAAACTCCATTGTTGTTGTTATTCAGCATTTGGTAGGTGCCCACCGAGTGCTGAGTATTAGGTTATCAACATCACGAGAGGGAAAGCACAAGGTTACTCAGATTATTTCTGTGGAAATTATACCTCTTACATCTATTTTAAATATTGCATCTTGTTATTTTTCTCAAGTAGCTAAGTAACATTTTAAAGAGCTCCCACCACGCAGCTTGAACATTACAACCAAAAATGAGCTGATACACATTGTAATGTGTGTCTCTTACTCATTTTTAAAAATACTATATTGATCATCTGTTATTTGACAGGAGAACTCACAGGCCTATAAGGAAAACAAATATGAAAAATAGTTACAATTCAAAATAATGAGAACTATGGTGAAAGAAAGTGCTAAATAAAAGTTGCAAAAAGGCTGGGGATGTAGCTCAGTGGTTGCACTTGCTGGGCATGAGTGAGGCCCTGGGTTTGAGGCCCACTCCCACAACAGAAGGGCAGGGGGCAAAGGTGTGTTCACTTTTGCCCTAGTAGCTCAAGAGCAACTTCTCTCAGAGGAAGAGACAGTCATTTCAAATGGACCTTGAGGGAAGAGTTTTTCCAGAAAGTAAAAGGCTACTTCCAAAAGAGCAAACAGCATGGGTAAAACTTTTTTTGAAACACACATTGTTCTACAGGGCTATGGTGAATCGGTGTGTCCCTGAGAGCCCACAATCGTGGCTAAGAGGTCCTGGCTACTTTGTGGAATTCACTGAATGCCTCGCAGGAAGCTGGAGTGTCCTGTCATGAGTAAGGCCACATAAGGAGTTGAAGCAGGGAATGTCCGCATTTCTGGAGGTTTTGAGGACACTGAATGGAAGGAAGTGACACAAAGGAAGAGAAGGATCCCTGGGAACTCTAAAGCAGTGGAAGTGGAGCACAGAGGACAAACCTAAGAACGGAGACAGTTAAGAAATAGAATCCAGTATTGAAAAAAAGTGGAGCCGGGGGGAAAGGAAGTGGTTTAGGATAACTTCTGGGATTCTAGTTTGGGAGTCTGTGAGAGGGTTTCTTTCTCACCGTCAGGCTTAAGCAATAAATAGATGGCGAACATTTTTCTTTTCATCTATTTCTGTCAAGCAACCACCAATCCTGGAGGAAGTAAACAATATTGGTTTACCCTGAGTACAGTGTACTGGAAAAGCTGCCCAGGCGGGGAGGGGAAATGGCTTTCTGTTCAGCAGCTTGGAGGAAAGTAATGAGAATAACGTGGCAACTTAGTACTCCTAATTTAATGTCTTTGGAGGAATCCTTTCCTCTGCAGAGCTTGGCTTTGATACTGGGTTCATGACTCCTGCCTTCAGTTCCCTTTCATCATTGCAGAGAGAGCGCTGGTCAGATGTCTTACCAGCTAACACCATGCTTATACTCCTTCAAATGTACTTTCCAAACAATTAGACTTTTTCGTGTAATTTTAAAAATCATTTCTGATAACTATTATGCACCACTTTTGGTGGCAGGTGTTTTCACATGTTGTTTAATTCACTATCCACAGCAACCAGAAAGCAGATTGGTGATAACATTGGATTTACAGATGATGCACTGAGATTCTGAGACATTAAGCTGTCAGTCACACCTCACAAAGCATATCAGTTGCAGGATCAAGGCTGGAAGCAGATTCATGTCATAAAGCTAATATTTTTCTCCCATCCCATGATGACCCTTCTCGTGGTATGAGCTTTTCTTTAGTATGGATCTTTCTTCAGCATTTATAGTCATTCATCCATTCATTGTTTTAACCACAAATAGCCCCCATATTTGTCAGTACAGTCATCAGATTAGGTACTGGGTTGATGATGGGAAACAAAACACACCAGTGCAGAGAAAAGTAAGAAAACAGACAATTATAATACAGTTTAAGAAGCGTCCCAGATGTGCACAAGGATGATGTGGGAGACCCCAAGAAGGCACTCAGCCAGGAATTGGGGCTCAGTAAAGGTGCCCCAGAAGAAGGGATATCCAAGCTGAGGAATAAATGAGAGTTGACCAGGAAAGGAGTGAGGGTAGCATCTTCCTGGCAGAGGGAAATATAGGCACAGGCCCAGGGAAGGCATGGCAAAAGATACAATGAAACATAGGCCCTGACCAGGGCAGGGAGGACTTCAGTCAAGATGCCTACAATGAATCTTGGGTTCAGTGGAGCTGCTGTGGCAGTTTTTTAATTCAGGGCTGGGCGTGGTGGCACACACCTATAATCCCAGCACTTGGGAGGCTGAGGAATTGCTGTGAGTTCAAGGCAAGCCTGGACTACATAGTAAGTTCAAGACCAGCTGAAACACCTAGTAAGACCTTGTCTCAAAAAACCAAAAGAAACCTAGCAAACAAGCACGCAGAGAAGTTAGATGAACATACAAGCATTTTTGAAAGGTGGCTACGGTAGTAGTACAAAAGGAAAAATGATTAATAGCCACACTTGAAGGCAGAAACCACCCAGAAGTCTACAACATCCATGTCCCAGGCAAGGGTTGTGGCCCAGATTGGGAAAGTGACTGTAGGGCTTGGGAGAAGGGCATGAGCTTAGAAAATGGGAAGGGATAGAATCCACAGGTATTTGTAACTGAGTGAATGGAGAAGAGAGAGAAAAGGGAGGCATGGGTATCCCAGGGGACTGTGGGGCTGTTCCCATCCAAGGGACGAGGAGGAAGAACCATTTGAGGTAGGGTGTTGTTGGGTGAGAAGATGACTTCAGGCTTGTTCATGTTGAGTGTGACAGGTCAGTGGACACTTGAGAGCTGTCACTTAGGCACCTTTGAATAGGAATCTAGATCAGGAGAGGGGGTGAGGTGAAGCTTTAGATCTGAGGGAGATCTGCAGATGGATGGTAATTAAACAGGGAAAGGCTTTAAAGCAAAAATAAAGAGCACATAAGTCAGAGGACTTGTCTGTTAAAGGCTGTCAAAGGAAGGAGAGCTGGCAAGGGAAACCAAACAGGACACATTCAGAGGGGGAAATAAAGCCAGGATCACACACAGCTAAGGGTTGAGAGTGCTTTATGAACAGTATCTGGTGCCTCTCACCGAAGAGAGGTTACTTAGATAAAGACAGGCAGTCCCATGTGGGTTGAAGCCCCTGGAAGGTCTCAGGGCTCTTGGGTGAGAGCATTTTCAGTGGCAAAGTGGTGGAGATTGAATCTAAACAACCTTTCTGCCTAGGAGGAGATGGTGTGGCAGTGAGATATAGTGGGTGTAGTCTGATGGCAGGCTTGGGGCCTTTTAGTCTTTGCTGGTGTTAACACGGGGAGATTTGAGCACATGGAAATGTTGAGGAGAAAGAGCTGGGGAGGTAGAGGTATTTGACAGAGCCTGGGCCCAAGGATGAAAGGGGTGTGGCAAAATGAGGCCTGGCTGGCGCTGGCCCTCTGTCTTCCCGTCAGTGGGAAAGGAGGCCAGCAGGAATGGGGATCCGGCAGAGGGAGAGGTGCTTGAGGCAGTTTGCATCTGATGGCTTCAGTTTTCTCAGTGACACCCCAGCAGGGTATGTAAGTGGCTGTGTTGGGACATAGAACGGTGGGATCAGTGGGGTTTTGCGGGGGTTTTTAGGGGGCTTGGTTTTGATTTTTGTTTTTGTATTTTGTGAGACAAGGTCTCACTATGTAGTGTAGGCTGGCCTTGAATTCCACTTTTGTAGTCCAGGCTGGCCTCAAACACTCGGCAGTCCTCCTGCCTCAGCTTCCTGATTGCTGGGATTACAGGTGTGCGATACCACGCCCAGCAGAGGGGGTCAGTGGTTTGAGGAGAGTGGAGAAGGTTTGAGTGGAGAGTGGTGGGACATACTGGTAGGATGAGCCTGGAATGCTTATGATTTCCTTTGACCCAATGCTGGGAGATTTACCGATCTTTGGGGGGGGGTCATGTGCTTTCCAGTCTGCATTGTTTTGTCCTGTGCTTTCCCTGGTGGCTCCTATAGAGAAAGGTCCTAATGTGGACTGACTGCTGTTTGGTTAGTTGTCAGTCAGTGAGAGCAGGGACTGTTAAAGCCTTCTCTCAGTCCTCTGACCTATGGCATTTGTCTGCCACCCATGTCTGTACACAGGTGATTGGGGCTAACTCCAACAAGTGTTGTCTCTTGGAATTTTGATGTCCACCATGTTTTTCAATGATGCTCTCAAGAAAGCGGACCAGGACTCATGCTGTATTTCTTTTTGGAGTCACCTTTCCCCTACCTCCCAACCAGACTCGCTTTACCCCAGCAGGCCAGGGTGTTCCTAACAGCAGGTCCTAAAAGTCAGTGCAGAACTCTTCTGAAGAGGGCTGCCCCCACCCTGGCCTGGGCTCCTTGCAGCTTCTCTGTAGAAGCCAGAGGCATGAAAAGCAGGAGATTCACCTGGTTCTGCATCCTGTTCAGTGTAATCTTCAACACATCTCTTCCTTTTCAGAGCCCCAGTTTTATTCTCTATAAAGCAGTGTGATTGTATCTATTTCTCAGGGTAGTTTAGAGGAGCTAGTGCACCAGTGTCTATGGAGGGCCTGGCATATGAGATATGCAGTACCTAAACCTTTGCCTGTTTTTTGTGAAAATAAAGTGCACCTGGCTTTCCAGGTGTGTTAACATTTTGGGTTGAAGTCCACCTGTCTTCTCTTGCAGGTGGTTAAGTTGAAGGTATGTATTCAGTTATGTGCCTCAGTTTCTACAGTGCGAGTGCCCACTGCCATGCCATTGATTCTGAGAGGAGCTGGGGATATAGCTCAGTGGAATAAGCGCCTGCCTAGCAAGCGCAGGGTCCTGAGTTCGATCCCCAGTACCGCAAAAAAAAAAAAAAAAAAAAGTCAAAACTTGCCCTGTGGGTAGATCTGGCCTGGAATCCTGATCGGGTGGCCTTTGGGCAAACTGATTCTCTGGCCATTGATTCTGAGAGCAGATCCAAGTTCTCTCTGCATAGACCCATGCATTGAAATCCTTCCAGGTGAATTCATTCCAAACCCTCCTTATGGTATCAAACTTCATTTCCAAGTTCATGGAGACACCGAGCAGAGCCCTTTGCCCCAGCCAGAAACACCCCTGGCTTTGCGAGCTCTGCGCCAAGTGCCACTCTTTTTCTCACATTCTCCTTTTCAATGAGAAATAGGCTAATTTTATGGTGGAAAGGGGTATTCATTTTCTGTTCTGATATTAAATGTGAATAAGATGTGAAATTTTCAACTAGGTCCCAAGCAATCCAAATCCACAGCGTAACGAATGTACAGGACAGGTTTTAAATCAGGATGACCTGAGTTCGAGTCTCTTAACTCTGTGCTTGTCTGCCATCTGACCCCAAGGACAAGTCACAACTCTTTCAGTTTTGGTGCCCCATCTTACTGTACATATGAAATAAAAGTTACCACCTCGCATGCTCTTATGAGATGGGTCTTGCAGTGCAAGGAAAATGAAGAGCTGAGCAGAGCATGGGGTGTGCTCTTGGGGCTCAAGCTAAGCGTTCCCCTTCATTTGGCTCTAATCTGGACTGTAACATTGTCCATATGTAACGTAGCTAGTACACTAGCTCACTGATGGTGGGAGGTAACACAGTCTAAGTATTGAACCTTCCCTTCTCACCCTTCCCCAAATCTAAGTTTGCCAAGTATGTTGCCAAACATGTGAGGCTGTCCTTACCCCCATTTGTCAGCAATCAATTATGACCTCACATGAATGTTCCACCTCCCCCAGAGGGTGGGCCTTTTGAAAGCAAAGAGTTTCTTCATCTCTGGCCCTGGCACATAGTGCTAAACACATAGTGCAAACTCAGTGTTTGTTCAAGACCCAGTTCAACTGCTGCCCCTTCTCATAAGCACCTTTGCTGGTGGCTGTATCTCTGTCTTTTCAGGTTCCTTGTGGGCTAGGACAGTGTTTCGGACCTCTTATGTCCCCAGTAGAGATGCAGTGTGCACTCAGTACGTGCTGGCTAATGGAATCATTAAGTGATATTTTCACCGGCCCACGGCCCAGGACATAGTAGGAGCTCATTAAAAGGTAGCCAGGCTGCTGTTATCATTGTTAACAGAGGGAGAGAGAGAGAGAGAGAGACAGAGAAAGAGACAGAGAGGAGAGAGAGAGGGAAAATAAGGGTGGTAAAGGTGGGCACCAGTTACCCACTTTGGTGTGAAGTATGGACATTGATTGGAAGACTGTTGCAGAGAAACAAAATGGCCCTTTATTCGTTTTGGGAAAGGGAGGAGGGTTAACAAGAGAGAGTCTTTTTCAAGTGTTTGCTCCATCTTGCTGCCACTTTACTATGTGTGGCTGCTGTTGCTATGGCAATTCTTTAAGCAATTGAATAGAACAGCACTGAGTTGTTGCAAACCAGCTCTAATTGCTCCCGTGCACCAGGCCTGCCCACACGACCACTCTCAACACAGCATTCCCTTTTTTAGATGCGTATTTTCATAAATCTGTAAGCATTGTGCAGCTCCCTGCTCTTGTGACATTGCCATCCTCGGGCAGAGGGCACAAGAAGCAGCTCTGGGTGGGGGAGAGGATGCTGCCAATTTTCTCTGTGTGAGTGAGTAGTGCAGACCCCCATGTTCAAGTGGGTAGCAGGATGCAGGCTCAGCAGTACCTTGAACCAAATAAAACATTTGTGGGATAGGTTTATTATATGTGTTTGCCATTGTCAGGTGCTTCAGTCATCTTTTTAAAGCCACTATACCATTCCCATGCCCTCCTGCCAGGAAGGCCCAGTTCATTATGTGGTGAGGACTTCTGGTTTTAACCTCAGTGTGACTGGGGGGAACTAACCTGAGAAGAAATGGAAGGAAGTTGGTGGGTATCCCGTCTCCCTTGGGTGCCAGGCATCCTAGTGCACACTGTCGCTTACGCCGCAAGTATACTGAATAGGGTGAAGGTGGGAGAGGCCGTAGTGGGGCCCCTGTTACAGACAAGGGAAATGAAGGACAGAGGTTTGGTGTTGAACCTACCCCGGCCATTCAAGGACTGCTGGAGGTAGACCCCCGTTCTGACTGATCCTAAGCCTGTGCTCATTTCAGGGCACCACACTATCCTCCAAGGAAGAAAGTAACATTGGGTGACACAAAGGAGCCAATTTCAACTAACTATGGCACATGACAATTAACCAGTTCCATGACCTTCAGAATATATGGCCCTTCTTTAAGAGACTTTAAAAGTTAAAGATTACAATAGAAACAACTTCATCATGACTTTAGCTTCTTTTGAACAGTGCCAGTACACAAAACTCTAAGGGATATAGAGATATTTCATTTCATCTCATTTTTTTTAAACAGTGAATTAAGTAATATTCCCATTTTACAGATGGAGAAGTTGAAACTCAGAGAAGGTCAGTGACCAGCTTACAGTTATAACAGTAGACGTGGCAGAGCCAGAATTCAAATCCGTATCCAGCTCTAGTGCCCATTCATCTCTATGCTGCCTCCCATGGGCTTACCTAGAAATGGATTTCCACAGGCATTTAAAACTTCCTGTCAGTATTCCAAGAAGCCTAATAGCCAGTGGGGAATTTTTCTTCCTATTCTGAAATATTTGTAAAATTAACTTGCGCTTACAGTATAGTAATCCCTAAAGGCAGGAAGCAGAGCATTGCCATACAGGGGCCCAAATGAGACTTCACCAGGGGAGCTGCACTTCCTCAGGCTGCCTCAGTGGAAGGGGTCTGTGTGTGCCACTGAGAAACTTTCACAACTGAGTCTCATACTACAGTAGAATGGCAGAGATGCATTTGGAATTTTTATCTTTTTCTTTTTCTTTCTTTTTAATGTAAAATTTATATAATAAAAATGTGGAGGAAAAGAAACAATGTGAACACTGTTCTCTTGGAAATTATATAAAACCTACTCTCACAACAAGGATTTCTGCACTTAGGTTTGTGTTTGTTTGTTTTTGCGGTGTCAGAGATTGAACTCAGGACCTTGCACTTGCCAGGCAGGCACTTACGCCACTGAGCTAAATCCCCAGCCCACCGAGCTAATTCCCCAGCCTGGAGTTTCTGATAGTCTACAATAAATACTGTGATTCATTAACTTAAATGAGTTTTGTTGAATAGCTACTAAGTCCCAGATGTCACACTACATGGTGGGACAGAGATGTGTCAGGAAGCTTGCAGCCCCGGGAAGCAGAGATGTAGCTGCGATAATACAGACTGCGTTGTCCATCACGGGTTGGTCAGAGATAGGAAGTGCAGTCATTGGCTAATTGAACACCTCACTGATGATATCAGTGAACCCATCTTCTCAAATCTGCCAGCCCAGCCTGTAGGCCATACCACCATGTCTCAAGATACTACATCCTCACAGTTTCCAGAGGTAACGAAAGGCCCGTCTCCTCTTGGTCTCTCTTAAAATTTAGAAAACCTTCCCCTACAGCTCTCCTGGTGAATTCTCCTCATGTGTCGCTGGCCAGGGTTGAGTCACAGTCCCGTGCCCTAACCAGGCACTGGCAAGGAAACGAAGGTACCAGGATTGCCTCAGAGGTGAGGAGCCAGCCCTGGCTCGAGGAATGGGACTTCAAGCCCTTGTCCTCACAGGCGAGCCCAGAGCAAGAACACAGCAGAGGTCCTGTTAGGAATGAGAACAGGGAATGAAGGCTGAGTGAACAGCCAAGAATTGTGACTTGTTACAGATGATCCAGACCCTCAGAGCTTTCATTTGAGAGATGTAGACAGGAATGGAGAGGACAGATGGATGAGTCACTCAGAGTGTCTCACCTGCACTCCAGAGGAGGTGAGCAGCATTCTGTGCATTCACTTCGGGCAGAGTGGTCACCAGGAGCCCACAGCAGAGCTGGCATTTCACCTGAGAGTGAAGGAAAAAGTCAGCCAACCATGCTAGGCTGAGGGGACAGAGGCGAACCAGGATATCCTGGAGGAACTGAAAGAAACTGAGGAGCCTGGGATATGACGAGCAAGGAGCAAGTGGCTCAGGTTGAAGGTAGAGGCGCAGATAGGGCCGGATCTTGCAGGCCCTGGGCAGGACCTGGGGTTTTATTCTGAGTCAGTGGGAAGGCAGTGGAGAGTTTCTTTGGGTGCTGAGAGGAGACCTGTGTGGAAGCACAGAGAGAGGCAGGAGGTCTCTTTAGTGCCCTTTAATCTCCAGAACAATCTCTCTTGACTTTTGTTTGATTTTGATCTGGTCTTTCATGACATTGACATTTTTGAAGCATCCGAGGCACTTGTCTTATAGACTACTTTGTGGTATGAATTATCTGACTGGACTTCATGGTGACAGGAAATGAGGAGAATTCTGTTGGAAATGGGATCAGCAGACCTTGCCAGACACTGTGCTGGGCACATTCCCATGGCTTCTCTTCTCCAATCTCCTCAGTGCTCCTAGACAGTAATTTTCCTTGTGAAGCAAATTATGATCCCTACCCTGCAAATAAGGAATTTCCAAGAAGTGGCCTGCACTGGGTCTCAGCATACAGTCTGAGCCCGAGCACAGAGGGGAAATTCTAGATTTTGAGATAGGTGGGCATGATCAACTCAATTAGCTTTGCACTGGGATTGTTTTCCTTGCTGAAGCTTTTGTTTTTGAGGGTGATATTTCAAGAACTGCTGTCTCTGTGGGAATATCTTAGTTATGTACAGCAGAGCCATCTCGGCATCTACATTTTCTTGTTTAACACATGGCTGTCTTTATAATGAGTGCCTTCTTTATGTGGGGTTATCAGAGTAACTCTGAATCTATTTTACGACTAAATTAATGATATCCGGGAAACATTTATTTGGCTCCTTTTCTATTTATAATATTGTTACCAACTAATTGCCTTTGAATGTTCCTACTTACAGGGTCCTTTGTGGTAGTTAAAATCCATCCCACATAGGTGAATCCGTAATGCCAGTCAGGGCTACCCAGTCCCTTGTGAAATTTCTCTTCTTGTCCTCAGTGACAGGAGCAATCATAAAAATTTATACCAGGGCAGAAGACCAGGTTGAAACAACATTTAAAACATAATAATGTGCACTGTTTTCCCCCCGATTATAAAAGTAATACATTTTTATTGTAAGACATTTGTAAGAGACAGAAAAGCATAAGGAATAAAAAAAGTCACACTGCCACCACTCAGAAGGAACCAGCATTAAATTTTGGTGTGTTTCCTCCCAGTTGTTGTTATGCGTTTTTACATAATTGAGCTCATACAGTCAACACAGTTTTCTTCTTTTTTCATATAGTCTTTATCATACAAGTTCCCTTTCTACCATGAATAGCATCTGTAAGCATTCAGTTGTAAATAGCTAGATATTCTTTTGCTTGAATTTACTTACCTCTTCCCCTCTTGAGGGAAGTTTAATTTTTGTTGTTGTTGTTCTGAGGTGGATTTTTATACTAACGATTTGTTGGCATTTTATAGCTTTTCCTTAGAAGACATTTCCATCAATGTCAATGCTGAATTAAAAGAATATATGTATGTGTATATCTGTGTGTGTGTATACACACACACACACACACATATGGAGAGAGGGAGAGAGTCCAAAACATGTGTGCACACTTCAGCAATTCACCTTACTAATAAATTCCTGGAAGCTAAAGGCTGCCACTTTGAGCACCTCTTGTAATCGAAGAGGCCAATGGTAACTTGTGTTAATCTCATGATATCTCAATAAATTTAGTATTAAAATATTTATATAAGTCTCTTCCTGATGTATACATTTTTGGGGCAGACTCTGTATATGTGTATGTATATACATGCAAAGACATATAAATATTTTAATACTATATATATATATTTTTAAGGTTCTTGATGCACTTGCCAAATTACTTGTCATAAGTATTTCACTATTGTTCATTCGTATCCACATTCCATCTGGGCTATAGATAGAGGTTTTTATTTTTTATCTTTGTTAATGTAATAGGTTAAAAAAAGGAACTCTGATTTTTAATTTTTAAAAAATTACTGGTACCATTCTACTTTTCATGTTTGTTAAGCAGATATTTTTCTGTTGTGAACATTGCCACGCTGTCCACTTCTCTGATGAGCTCTCCATGCTTTTTTATTTCTTGGGTTTTTTTAGTGTGTTTAATTCTTATTTACATAGTTTTTCATGTTTTCATTGTTAACCTTATACGTTTATGGAAATACATATTTTTTCTAGACTGGAACTTTTTCCCCTCAAATATACATAAAAGTACAGCATGTACCATGTACCACCACACAACTTCGGCAGCAGGACTTATTTGGGAGGGGCAGGTACTGGGAGTCAGCAAGATTTCATCATGTTTGTTCCCACTGTATTTCTCTAGAACATTTTAAGACAAAACTAGGTGTTTAATTTTTTACTTAAATTATATTAGTTATGTTAGTAAACATGTCTTAAAAAATAAAAACTTGACATTTTCTTTTCCTTCAACTACTTTTTTATTTAAACCTATAAAAATGTGAAAGATTAGTACAATTAATACACATTTACCCTTCACCTAAGTTCATCAGTTTTCTGTCTACATATATACACTCTACACCTTTTGTTTTATTTCGTTTGTTTTGCTTTCTATTTTGCTAATCCAGATGCAAGTAAGTTGCACGTATCCTGACTCCCCTCTTATAAGTGTTTCAGCCTGTTTCTCCCAAGAATCCAGATACTTTCTATCATAATCACAAAGCCATTATACCCTCAGGGAATTTGACATTGATATAATAATGTTACCCAGTGTAAATAATTTGCTATCTACAATCACTTCTCCCAGTTGATGCTAAAGTATCTTTTATAATGATTTTTGAATTTTTTTTTAATATACCTGGGCTCAAAGCAAGGATCACACATTACATTTCATTGTTATGTCTCTTTAGTGCCCTTTAATCTCCAGAACAATCTCTCTTGACTTTTGTTTGATTTTGATCTGGTCTTTCATGACATTGACATTTTTGAAGCATCCGAGGCACTTGTCTTATACACTACTTTGTGGTATGGATTATCTGACTGTTAACTCATGATTTTTCCAACAGGCTAAGAGGCCTCGTGTTCATCTTTTTTTTATTGATACATGTTTGCAGTACATAATACTTACATTCATCTTGGGGAATTGGTGCATATACTTATCACATCATTTTACCCCCCACCCCCCAAGGCCCCCATTCTCCCTCCCCCATGTCCCCTTCCTATCTCCACGGAATCATCTTGTACATTTCCTACCCCAGCCCTGAAGTCAGCCCATTCTTCAAGGAACCCTGGTACCTGTAGTGGGGAGTGGTATTTAGAAACCAGGTTCTGGGGTCTCACTGCTTCTTGGGATTACAGCTGCCAGACCCTTTCAGTGGACAGAGCCAGGAAACATATCACAGAGATCTACATTGACATCTAACATCTCTGTTTCTGTAGCTTCACATAGGTAAAACCTTGGGTTCATACCAGTGGCTCCAGTTTCAATCCAAAACAAGGAGCCATTCCAGTTTCCTCCCTCTGTATACCAGTGACTACATTTCACAAAAGTGAAAAACCTTGCCTCTATTGTGTCAGTCAATACACTTATTTTTATGGACCTCTATTCTATCACTGCCCCTGTGTCCTTCCCCACCCAGAGGTCTGCCCTGCCCTCCTTGGATAGTGATTTGAATGCTAGGCCAGCACTGTCCACCCCTCGTACACAAGTGCTCCCTCTCCTCAGGCACCAATACCCAGGGCCAGGCCACTGCTGCCACCTCCCACTCATGGCTATTCCATGTCCTGCCCCAGTTCCCAAGTCTATGCTGGCCACTGTCCCTACTCTATACCCTCCTCCCCCTCAAGCTCTGATACCCTGTGCAGGCTGTTCTTTGGCTCAGACAGTGCCATCTCTTCCACGTACAGGGCCTCTGTGCCCATTCAGGATCTAATAACCATGCTGGGGCCAGGACCCAAGCAGATACCCCAGCTCCCCACTTTAGACTCTAGCACCCCTTGCTAAGCTGTCATGTGTCACACTTTCTCAGTCTGTTTGTCTGTCTGTCTGTCTTCCCTCCCTCCCCACCTCCACCACACACACACACACACACACACACACACACACATACACACACACCACAATAGAAGTCTTCCCAGTGAATATTGGACTGGACAGGGAGGATTATATTTGTTTGCTTTGGTTTTAATAAAAATATTTTCCTCTTATTCTAATCTGGTAACCAAGCCCTTGCATACAATTAGGCCTTCAGGGGTAGATGGTGGGCGTAGTTACAATGAGGAGGGGAGATTTTTGTTTGTTTTTGTTTTGTTTTTTGGGAAGATGGTTTTGAGTTCTCAGCTATATCTCAAGCAGGCCTTGTAATGGGCACTGCAGGAAGTGATCCGCGAGGGTGTGTCTCTCTGTTCAGCCACTTGCTTCCCAGACACGGTTAACCCAGCTATTATGCTGCTCTGCCCTCTCTGCCCCTGCACACACACCTAGTCCCTTTCTACCAGGGGTCAAGCGCAAGACTCAGTGTGCTGTCTTTGAAGGTAAGTGGAGACAGCACCAACCCAGGCAATACATTCAGTTTTTTATGTAACGTGGAGGCAAGTTGCCAAACCCCTTTGGGCCTCAGTTTCTCTAACACTAAAAGGAAGAGATGGACTAGATGAAATACAGAGACATTTCCAGCTCTGATGTCTCTAGAGCCTGGGTCTTAGTCTGGCCTCCTTAGCAACCAGGCAAAGAAGTGAAAAAATTAGCATTGGAATCTTTGGAGAATCTTCCAGTTGCCTCAGTTCTGTTGAGTCTTACTATCCATTGAGAGTCACCCTAAAAAATTTTCCTACTTGAAATGTCTAGTAACATGTAGACATTGGGTATAGAGAACTTAGCAATGGGCCTTTTACCACAGTGAGTCAGTGGTAGACTTGGGCTTCCAACCTGAGACCCTGACTCCAAAGCCTGAGCCCCTTTCTGCAGGCCAAGTTAATTCTTGCTGTAGATGTGGAGTGAACAAGGAGGACTGTCTGCAGTGAAAATCAATCTGCAGGGCCAGGAATATAGCTCAGCAGCACAAGTACCTGCCTGGCAAGCACGAGATCCTGAGTTTGATTCCCAGTACCAAAAAAAAATAAATATTGAAAATCATTCCACAGACCCTGAGCGCTTCATCCCAGAACTCAGGGAATGGCCACCCCACAGCATGGCAGAGAAGGAAGTCCAGAGGGTAAGCAGGCCTCAGAATGATACTTGAGCAGCAGTTGCTTAAATGGGAGAGGGGAAGGAAAAGGACATTAAAAAAAAAACCTTAAGATGTGTTATATGCCGTGTACATGTACCAACTTCCCATGACCAATGTAATCATTATGTACTGCAAACACGTACCAATAACATTTAATTTTTTAAAATTACTTGATTGACCCAAGAGAAGCCCATCCTGAGAAGCACCACAGTCATAGCCTGTAGCTTATTCTGTAGTTTCCAGAATACCAGAAGTGTTTTAAAATATGGGCAGCGTGTCTTTGTCAGAGCCCCCAAGTGCACAACTGCGAGCCATACACACTTTCAAACGCCTGCGCATCCCATTTAATCTAATCTTCACAGCAACCCTGATGGCATGCATCATTATCCCCATTTTTCAGCTTAGGAAACTGAGAATTTGGCGAAGGTCACACACCCATTCGTGGGAAAGCTGGTATTTGAGCCAGTGTCTGATGACTCCACATTTGCTCCTCCTGCCACTGTTCCAAATTACCTACAGCTCTTGAATGTTGCGGCAAACATGTGCACACCCTTTCAGGGCCGCCCCCACACTTGGAAATCGTCCCAGTGCGTCAGCTTTGCTAGGTGGCTTCCTCCCGCTTTGTTGAGGTCTGCAACGCTCCATCAGCGCTGGCTGCTGGAAGAGGCCATGGGCCCGTGCAATGAGGAAGGAGCGCTGCAAAGAGATGCGAAGGAACTCTAGTCCCCATGATGCTGAGAAGGACACTCACCTTTCCTCATTTGAATCTACAAGTCCTAGTCCCAGGATGCTGTTCTTGCCCGAGATCGGCATCTGTAGCGGCCTCTGAGCTTTCAAGTGAAGTGAGCCGAGTGCCAGCCCATTCACTCGCACCCCACTCCCGTGGCCAGGGGCCATGCTCCCCCTCGAAGCCAGCACAAGGCGAGGTCCTCATGGGGCCTGGCCCTCCGCGTTCACGGAGGAAAAATGAAAGTTACTTTATTCCCCGGCCTCTTCATGTCTCCCATTATGAGGAGCGGGCTCCACAGTGAGGAGCCGGGGCTGTGATATTTCTGCTTCAGCGTGAGAGATTCATATGTTTGACTAATCAATTCTTTGGCACTGACTTCCCGGCCTGCATTTTGTTCTCTTGCTTTTGATCGTCTGTTTGCCTTTTTGCCATTCTGCTGGTTCTTGTTTGGAGCTTTTATTTTCCAGGAACACTTTGACCTACTCGAACCGCTATTCTTCCCCCCTCTCTCCCTTTGTCATTTTTCTCTCTGATTTTGGTTTCCTGCATGATTGACCGCACACAGCTTCCACATACAAGCAGAGTGGAGACCCCCAAGTCACGAGGCCTTGATAACTGCTGGGTTTTGTTTGGGGAACCAAGGGAAAACTGGACCACAGATAGCCCTCAGCCACCTGGCCCTGTTCCAGCCTCACCCTGCCATGTGCAGCAGGGGATGCTGGCTTGGTGCTCCATGGTTCACAAAGCCCTCTGTAATGCTCACAGCAAACTGTAAGGGAGGAGGTGCGAATACTAATCAGTCACATTCTTCAATTAAAGAACCTGAGGACTAGAAATAGGAGGTGACTTTCCAAGTGTTCAGACCCGTAAGTGGCCAAGCTGGGACCAGAACCCAGGTCTGCCCTGAGGCCAGGCCTTGTTCTGCTGCTGTACTTGTCGCCTGATTGCTGACTTCATCACTCCTTAGCACGCAACAAGCCAGGCAGCTGCTCTGTGCTCAGCCCTGTGCAGGGCTGAGAGGGGATGTAGTGTTGAACACCATGTGCTTCTTGTTCTGGCACCGTCTTGCCCAGTGCAACTGCCACTTCATAAGCACTTAGCGAGCACCCAGTGTGGTGCTGAGCACCTGTACCAGCCCTCGGAGCCTTATGGTAGCCTGACCTCAAAGCAGTGAGGTGGGAGGCTCCCCTTCAGCGCCAGAGCAAGATGGGTCCCGGCCTGGCTGCCTGGGACATCTAGGCTCCTAACTGAAGAGCCCCTGCCCGGGCTGTGCGGCATAGCAGAGGGGTCCTGGCTGGCTGGGAAAGCCTCTGAGAAGCGGGTATTTGAGTGGAGCCTGGTAGCATGAATAGGGCCTGGCAATCAAGGAAGGGAGGGTTTAACAAGCCTCTGCACAGCCTGCTTCCTGTCCTGTTCTGAGATCACACTGTTGTCCTAAACAGCATTTGCTATCTGAGACTAAAGATTAGAAGGGTTTTGTGGCCTCTGTGCATGAATCTCCACAGCACCCCACCCAGGCTTTGTAGTTTGCCTTCATACTTCTGGTGCAGAGGGAGGCGGTCAGTTTTTCAGCACCATATTATTCCACCTTTAAAATTTTCCTGTTAGTTTTTAAAAAAAGAAAATTTCCTGTTAGGGGTAGGGATATAGCTCAGTGGCACAGGGCCTGCCTGGCAAGCTCAAGGTCCTGAATTTGATTCCTGATACCAAAAAAAAAAAACAAAAAACAATAAAATTCTCCTGTTATTAGGATTTAGTGAAAAGCATCCCCTCTGTACCCTTCAGCCCACCCTTCACATTGGGAAAAACACAACCCTTGGACTTGGAAGCAGTCAGCAGCATTGGCAGGACTGTGAGAAGCACCTGGGGCTTCACCATTTCTGGTTGTGGATAGTGACGTGGCCTAGTGGAACAGCTCCCAGCGTGGGGTACAGAAGGCCTAGGTCACATCTCACTGTCCCAGTTTTGCTGCATGCTGATACAGGGAGATTTCCTCCTGAAGCTTCTCTTCCTCACCTCTGAAAAGGAAATAATATCCCCACTCTTCCCATCCTATGGGGCTGCTGTTCATAAAACATGGTAAGGGCATACATGCTAGTTAAGGTGGAAAGCACTGCACAAATAGCATTTCCCTCTCTATTCTGTTGGAATAACACACATGTGGACCTTTGTCCACTTACATGCACACTATTTATCCTGTTCCGTGTCACTACAGCTTATGCCTGTGCATAATGTATTCAAAGTTTATGGTCCATAAATTCACCCACTGTCAAAGCCAGGCATGGTGGTGCATGCCTGTAATCCCAGTTCAAGAGGCTGAGGCAGGGGGATCATTGCAAGTTTAAGGCCAGCCTGAACTCTGTAGCAAAACCCTGTCTCAAAAAGACAAAAAAATAAATTCACTCACTGTTGTGGGTGTCTAGTCAGTGCCTGGGTCTGGTCAGATGCAGGGAGCATAGAGATCAGTGAAACAGAGCTCCTGCATTTTAGGAGTTCTCAGGGGGGGCCGAAGCCACCAGAGGGAAACCGAGTGGTGGTTGTATCTTCCTGAGTTGAGGCAGAGGGGAAGGCAGGGGAGCGTACAGAGCCATGCAGTGTTGCAGGGGAAGCAGGAAGAGTTCCCAAGTGGGGTCATTTCTCTGGACCCTGGACTGAGTCTTTGAAAGTCTTTTCCTGCTCCCAGAAAAGAATGACAAGATGTGACAGGGCAGAGACGGCTGTAGTGCTTCACAGGAAGGTTTACCTGAAGGAGGTGGCTTCTCGAAAGTGAGGAGCAGGTGGAGTAATTGGAGAGGACCTGAGTGCAGACTCCAGCTGATCAGTGAGTGGAGATTTCTGCAGCTGAGGTCAGGAGTGTAGCAGGCTGAATGGTGGAGAAACAGACAGTTCGGGGTCGGAGTGTGGAGATGAAGGAGTGTGTGAGGGACCGAGGTCGACCTCTGGTATGCCCTTGGTGCGGCAGATAGTAAAGCTTGGGAGGAAAGTTGGCCTGCACTTGCAGGGCTGGGAGGCCCCCATCTCTTGCTGACTGTGCTACAGGACCACAAGTCCTCCCAACAGCTGCCCCCAGGATTTCTGTCCCCACTTTTCAGGTCTGAGAACCTGAGGTGCAGGCAGGTTTAGTCAGCCAGTGAGCTGGCAGTAACTTTGAAGATAGGCCCATGGGACTCTGAAGCTCATGTACTGCATGGGACAGCAAGGTCTCACCTCTTGTGTGCTTTCTGTTAATGAGCGTCTTCTACAAATTTGGGCCTCCTCACATTTGCCTCTGAGCCAAGGTCCTTTGTTCATTCATTATCTGTCAGAGGTCTTGACTTTACACATGCCCTGCAGACACTGGCATGTATTAGAGAGGGAGAATTTCTAGGTGATCCCTCCCCTGCCCACCTGTGACAGTGTCCCAGCTGCCCAACCAGACAGATGCCACACAGCCTGTTCCCTCTTGCTTGCTTTTGTGTGCCTTTCTTTCACTATACCTTGAGGAGGCTAATGCTATATTGTCACATAAACATACATTTTGTAAGTCATAATTTTACTTTGTATTTGAATAAACTGTGTGCGCACAGCATGTGAGATGTTTGAAGGACACAGCTGGGGGTAATTGGCTTTGAATTCCTCTGGCTTCAGGTTTCTTTTTTTTTTTTTCAAGTTTGAAAAATGTATTAGGAAGAAGACAACATTATGATAATTGGAAGTTCAGTATATCTGTCTTTTTCCTCTATTCTTTTATACTTTTTTTTAAGATACAATTAACACTTCACACTTCACCTGGTCCCTACTTAGTTACCTTTGATGCTTCTTTGATATTTATTTAGATGTTCACGCCACCTTTGCTTTGGATTCCGTGGTTAAGAGAATCAATAACTTTTAAAACAAGCATTTTTCCTCACTGGAGATGCACAATTAGTGGATTACACACATGTAGACGTCCACTTGTCTTTTCTCATTTGTCAAAAGATCACGGCACAATTATATGGAAATTGTAAAGAAAAGCGATTACCATCAAATCAAAATGCCTGCTGTGAAACTGCAGAAACAGTTCATTTTCTTACAGTTTCCTGAACAGAGCATTTCACAGAAGATGGGAGAATGTATAGCAAGAACTTCCTGGGTGTTGTCTTATAATTTAAAAGTCATGAATAATGCATTTAATTTCAAATGGCTGTATTTTCTGTAAGCGTGTGAGAATGCAAATTTCAAAAGTCATCTCAGAAATTGACTCTCTCCTCTCAGGTGTAGACAGTGCAATCCCACAGCCATCATAGAACATGAAAGTTTGCCAAAACTTTTGCTACTTTCCCGGTTTTCTTTTTGGAGCCTTGTCTTGTATAACATTGGCTCTGGACGCCCCAAGTATAACCAAGGCAGTGTTTTCTTGATTAGTTCCACCTCCCTTTGCCTACATTATTTGGGAGCTGTCACATAATGTCATCATTAACCCATTGCCGATGTGCTTTAAAAAGAATCCTGAAACTGTAGATGGATTTTAATGGTAGAACTTGAAAGATAAAAAGAAAGTTGTTTTCAGAGTGAATACATTTTAAGAAGAACTGAATAAAGCCAAATGAAGTTTCATAGTAGAAATGGAAATTGTTTTTGACTCTCTGAACACTAGTTATTTTAAGACAAAAAAATAACTTCTCTATATTAATATTTTCTGCTTTAATTCATTTGGAAAGAAGAAGGTGAAATTTCAGACAATCCACTTAAATAGCTCTCAGCCTAGAGCTTGCACATAAACACATAGTGAATGAATTAATACACTTGATTGTGACTGTTGTCACTCTAAGTGATAGTAAAGGTTTGTATTTTTTTAAGCTTGAATTATTTAGTACATCATCTTTCTATAGATAATAAGCTGTATTTAGAATTTTCTTTGGGACAGAAGTTCCAGGCCTCAGAAGAGAAGACAATACTTGTTCTTCTTAGCCCAGTTACCTATATGAAAATATGTTTTTTTTTAAATCACATAGAAATGTTGAGCCATCCCTGGGTTGTTAGGTTTGAATATCTGTTTCTTTTCTTTGCCCTAAAAGCAAAATCTTGTAGGGTAAAGAACCCTGGGTGAAAAAAATGGTTCAGACCCCATGCCTGTAATTTTCTGGTTGTGAGAACCTGCACAAGGATCATATCCTCTGAGCCTATTTCATTCATGAAATGGACTTAATTACCATAGCTCAGTGTGTTGTTACGAGAATAAATGTAGAAACGTGTATTAATATTCATAACAATGGCAACTCTTAAATGCTGGTTGTTCTGTGCTGTTTAAAGCACATTATACAGATTACCCATTTAATCCTCACAACAACCCTGTGAAGTAAATA
Organism: Dinomys branickii; assembly: GCA_004027595.1. Classification (NCBI taxonomy): domain Eukaryota; kingdom Metazoa; phylum Chordata; class Mammalia; order Rodentia; family Dinomyidae; genus Dinomys; species Dinomys branickii. The sequence continues at coordinate 134,631 of PVLD010000642.1, read as the reverse complement.
CAGTAGTAGGATTTTTCCCTGTTTTACAGATAAAGTGACTAAAGCACAGAAAGGTTCAGTGACTTGCCCAAGGTCACACAGCTAGGAAGCATTAGGGTCAGGGTTCTAATGCAAAATAATGTCCCTGCTCTTACTCAGCACCACTGTGTTGTCTCCCAGAGGAACTCAAGTCTGGAAACTCAGAACTCAGGTGCAGGTGAGGGACAACGCCCTCTCTCACTGAGGAGCGGCTGCCGGTGGACAGCGTTCCTCCTGCTGTTCCTGGTCACAGGGCACTTGTCTAAGGGAGGCTGTGCTGCTGGGCAGAAAAAGTGGCATCCCTGACCCAAGACCCTTGGGGAGCAGCGTGTCACTGGGGGACCCTTAAATATTCTATTTCTAAATTTCAAAGCTGGTTTGGGCTATATTTACAGCATTTAACATGTAAAAAATCATTGGGAAAGTGGGCTTTTAAGTGGAACGGTTGTGTAATGGAATATTTCACGTTCCGGTTCAGCCACAAAGCTCAGGGCTGATAAACAAAGCATCTGAAGCCAAATGGCTCCTCATCTGACCCCAATTAAAATAAAGATTTCATTCCATTCTGTCCTGACAGAGAGGAACATATTGTTGCCTTTAAGGGAGTTTGGTTTAGTTAATGAAAGAATTTTATTTCATTTTTCCCCCCAAATACAATATCTAATTAAATAAGATTCAATTTGTTAGGACTTCTGGTAGGGATGTGTTAACTCTTTTAAAGCTGTGTTGCCCACACCCCTCAAGATGTCGAGGATGCTTGTGATTCCCACTTCACAATCCATTGTTTAAAGAACAAATCCGTCCAAGTTACCTTAAAGACAAACATCTTCTCCAAGGTATCTCTGTTTGCACGCAGATTATAGCAACCTGTGTGTGGATTCTGTGTAAAATATCACATATTTACATAAAACCACATTTCCTAGAAGCATTTGTACTCCTACATATTGTAATTTACCAATCATGATAGATCTGTCCGTATAGAATATATCACACAGAGAGTTATAGCTGCTAAAATATGTTAGGTAACATAAGTTGGATATTGATGCCAAGTTAGCAGGGAGTTCCTTCAGAGTTATCTCGACGGAATATGTGACTATCTCAAGACTCCATCACTTAACATTAAAAGTGAACGCCAGCCAGGCTGGTTTTGTAAGGGGGGATTCTTGTGTCTTGCTGTCACTGCTTTTTAGTAGCATTGTTGATAAGTGTCACAGCTCATCATGACTATTGGGTCCATTGTTACCAAGCAGAACCTTTTAGTGCTATTGTAGATAAGTTCCCTTCAGCTCGGGAAGGCACAAGTAGGCAGGTGGATTTCGAGGCTCCAATGGGTCACCTCCAGGCCCCTGAGGAATTGACTGGGTGGCCCATGGAGCTGCAGTAGGGCTGGCCGAGTGTCAGGAGGACTGAGCCTGGGCAAGCCCCTTCCTTCTCTGGACTTCAGTTTCATCATCTTAAGAATGACAGAGTGGGGTCAGCAGGTCTCTAAGGGCCCCTCGGCTCTGCCTTTCTCAGATTCTGTGTTCAGTAGAGCAGAAAGTACATGATGTTCTTAAATCCACTAAGAATTTATAGTCAGATGCTAAGGATTTATCATCTGAGAAATAAAAGTCTTTAGGTCTATAAAACCTAAGACATTGAAATCATATTTTCAAAAATATTCTGCTACTTTCCAGTGGTTCCTTCTGATATTCAGTGAGCCTTTACCCAGCATTACTGAGCACTGGTTCTGTGCAAGCCTGGTACCAAGCATACAAAGACAAATTGCTCATGCTCCTGCCGTGCAGGTGCTTACGTTGTCTGTCACCCATTTGCTAACAGGTCCTCCTGCCTATAGTCTACCTTAGAGGGAGCAGTAACAGGAGGTACATGTTCAAGCCCAGTGTGGTGGGGGAAAGGATATTTTGGCCAGCCTTGAAGGGTAAGTGTGATTTTGCCAGGTGGAGAAGCAGAACTCACTGTAGACAGTCATGCCAGAGCAAAGGGCGCAGCCAAAGCCCTGAGCTCCTCCCTATGGAAACAAAGCAGACTGAGAAGGCAGTGGGAGGAAGGCTGAAACTGGGAAGAAAGGCTGCGGAAAGTCTAGAATCTTAAGCAGTTCCACCCTATGGAGTATGGCCAGTGTTCTCCCAACTGGTAATCATGGGTACTCTTTGAATATTAGAAGGGGGTAGGTCAAGAGACTGTGAACATGGTTGACTCAGTTCCCCTCTCAGGAAGGCACAGTGTTCTTGTTTTTGTTTTTTGGTCTCTTTGAGACAGCCTCGCTAGGCAGTCAGGCTGACCTTGAGCTCACTTTGTAGTCCAGGCTGGTCTCAAACTCCCAATGGTCTTCCTGCCTCAGCCTCCTGAGTGCTAGGATGAAAGGCATGCGCCACCATGACCAGTGGAAGGCACAGTATACCTCAGGGGCTCTGCATTTCCTTCAGCAATTACCAGTCATGCATCACACAACAACATTTCAGTCAATGACAGACTGTAGATATAATAGCAGTCCTGCACTATTAGAACAGGGCTGGAAAACCCCTGTTGTCCAGGGCTATTGTAGCCGTCATCATGTCACAGTGTAACACAGCACTCACATATTTTCCATGATGCTGGTGTAAACAAACCTATCACGCTACCGCCACATGAAAGGTAGCACATACAAGCATGCACAGCATACAATACTTGACGAATATGTTACTGGCTTTTGTGTTCATGGTATCAGTTCCTGTACTTATGTTACTGGTATGTACTTACTATACTTTCTATTGTTAGACTATGACCCTTCTACATAGTAAGAAGAAAGTTTACTATAAAACCGTATGTCATATAAGAGCCTTATTCATCTCATGTTTACCATATATCTTGACTGCATTATTTTCTCTTGTGCTTGATTTAATCTCTTGCTATTCTGTGCCATAGAATGGGTGTGTACATACATGTATATGCACACACCCAGTAGCCTAAGTATGTAGTGCACTATACTATCTAGGTTTGAGAAGGTGCCAGTGAGTCTTAAACTTTGAACCCTGATGAGGCAGAAGACCCATCACAGGTGGGGAGAACCACTGGAGAGCTACAATGAGTAAAAATAACTGGATCTCATCAGCATTTTGGAAAGATTTTATGGCCCACTAGAGGGGCTGGAGCTGGGAAAAATGGCAGGGAAGAACGTCATCACTAGGATCAAAAATAGGGACATCTGGTTCCTCAAAGTGGTCTGAAGTCTTTTTTTTTTTTTTAATGCACTGGTTAGTTTGCACCCAGGACCCTTCACTGAGCGACATCCCAGACCTTTTTGTTATTTTGAGGTAAGTCTTCACTAAGTTGCTCAGACTGGGCTTGAACTTGCAGTTCTGCATATTAAGCTAGTAGAAGCCTTATAGGAGGGTTGATCAAAAATTCAGTGAAAATATATTACAGTGAAAAACACATTGCCATTAATCCTCAAAATACAGTCCCTCTCCGTTGCTTTGGAGACACGATAGACACGAAGATATCCCTTCGTTATTGCCCCTTTCGGAAGCAATCCCAGAAATCTTCTTTTGTATCTTTACAAGGTGGGATAAAAAACATGAGTGCTGCTGCCAAGAGCCACCCCAGCAAAGGGCAGCTTGTACGCACGTTGCAGCGTGACCGAGCTCACCTTGCTCGCCAGGTCTGGCCCTGTGCAACTTCTGGCTCTTCCCCAGGGTGAAAATGGCTCTGACAGATAAACATTTTGAATCAAGTCAAGACACCAAGGAAGCCACAGCAGTATAGCTAAAGATGCTCACCGGAAAGAACTTCCAGAACCGCTTCAGAAAGCGGCAAGAAAGACAGGATAAGTGTGTTCAAACATGGGGTGTTTTGAGGGAGATTCATGGCAGTGTGTCATGCTGTATAATAATTTTTTATTTAAACTCACACTGTATTTTTATCACACTTCGTTCATCTCATGTTTAACTTTTTTTTTTTTTTTGTCTTTTTGAGGCAGGGTCTTGCTATGCAGTTCAGGCTGGCCTTAAGCTCACTTTGTAGCCCAGGCTGGCCTCGAACTTGCAACGATCCTCCTGCCTCAGCCTTCTGAGTGCTGGGATTACAGGAATGCACCACCATACCTGGCTTACCATTTCTCTTGATTGCATTATTTTTTGTGCTTGATAATTGTCGTACTGTTCTATGCCATAAGATGGGTGTATATAAATGTACACAAAATAGCCTGAGTGTGTATATGGGATTACAAGTTTGCTCACCACACCTTACCTATCCCCGGTCTTTTTAAAGGAGAATCCCCTCTGAACAGAACCCAAACCTTCTCAGTGCCAATAGATGGGCTTTCCTTGAGCCCCGCAAGGTCAAGGCTGGCCAGATACTGACAGTTAAAGTCACCTGCCGAGGCAGCTTTTTAAAAACTCACAGATTACATTGGTGATGAATACAGAAATGGGCTCAGGGTTAGGAGTTGGAAGACTGATGCCAAAAGTTTCCATGGCTTCTTGAAGCCATTTGTTAAGGGCCTTCTTTGTGCCAGGGACTGTGCCAGCCCTCCCCGCAAGTACTGGAGATTCAACCCAGCAAGTGCTAAGTTACATCCCCAGCCCTTTATTTATTCTTGTTTTGAGACAGGGCCTTGCTAAATGGTCCAAGGTGGTCTCAAACTTGTAATCCTTCTTTCTCAGCGTGCTGAGTAGTTGGGATAGATGTGCGCCACCTTGCCAGGCTGTTTTGTGAAACTCCAATCTATTCTTTTAAGGCATTCAAAGAGGTTTTGCTGTTGTGATGCTTTGATGAGTAAGGAGACAGAGGCATAGGGTGTGGTAGACTTTCCCAAGGTCACCTGGCTGATTTTTAAGTCCATGTACCACTGAGATAGACAGCCTGACCCAGACAGCTCCTGCCTAAAAGCTCTGCCAAGAACCACCTTTTACACAGTAATTTACACTCCCCAACAGCCCTCAGGTAAGTGGTGTTACCCTTGCTTCATCAGTGAGCAAAGAAGTCTTTAAATGGTCATGGCAAGGTCTTGCAAAGCCAGGAATTGAACTTTAGTCTGCATGTTCACTATTTTTGCTAAATAAGTCCAAAGAAGTTATTTATATTGTTCATAAGTGTTTCTCTGTAGACATATTAGAAAGTTAGCAGGCTCAAAATGGATCAAAGACCTAAATGTTAAATGTAAGACCTAAACCCATAAATCATTTTTTTAATCTATAAATATTGTAGAAGTAAAACAGAGCACAAAAGCTTCATAACATTGGATTTCACTGGCTTCTTAATATGATATCAAAGGCACAGGCAACGAAAGAGAAAAAACAGAGTTGCACTTCATGAAAAAAATTTTATCAAAGAAAATATCAATTGCCTAGAAAAGCAACCCACAGAACTGGAGAAAATAGTTGTAAATCGAATACCTGATAAGGTATTAATGTCCAGCATATAGAGATAATACCTAAAACTTAACAACAGCAAAAAGACTGATTAAAAATAGACAAAAGACTTAAATAGACATTTCTCCAAGGGAAATATACAAATAGCCAACCAGTTCATGAAAAGCTGCTCAGCATCACTACTCACTAGGGAAATGTCAAAAGAAACTACAATGAGAAGCCACCTCAGTCATTTTGGGTGGCTGCTGTCAAAAAATCAGAGCATAACAAATGTTGAGGAGGATGTGGAAAATTTGAGATGCATGCACTTTTGGCAAGAATGTAAAATGGCACAATTGCTGTGAAAATAGTGTGACGTTTCCTCTGAAAATTAAAGCTAGCTACCCTACTTGTAAGGAAGAAGAACTGAAAGCAGGGACTCAAAGAGGTATTTGTCTATCCAGGTTCATAACAGTATCAGTCACAACAACTAAAATATGGGAGTGTGCGTGGACAGATAACTAAGTAACAGGTAGTAAATACATATAGTGCAGTATTGTGCACCCTTAAAAAGGAGAGAAATTCTGACACATGCTATACCCCAGGAGACCCTTGAAGACACTATCCTTGAGTGGAGTTATCCTATTACAAAAAACAAGCAGTACAGGATTCCACTTACAGAAGGTAGTTGGAAAAGTCAAAATCATCGAGACAGACAGTAACTGGTGGTTGCCCAGGACTAGAAGTAGAAATGGTGCATTATAGTGTGACGGGCAGAGTGTTTCTGTTTTACAAGATGAATTAGTGTTGCAGATAGATGGTAGTGATGGTTGCATGGCATTATAAATGTTTTTCATGCCACTAAACTGTACACCTACAAATAGTTACAATGATAAATTTTGTTATGTGTATTGTGACATAAAATATGGGACAAAAAAAGAAAGTGGGTTTTATTTTGATGCAGCAATTCTCTGGAACCCTGAGCTAAGTTGAGGCCAGTGGTTAAACCCTGGCCTTGATGAAGGACATGAAAATCCCTGGTTTGTTATGGTTCTCCCTGGGTGACAGCATTTTTGTGTTAAATTCAGTATGCCTTACCAAGTCTCTGACATCGTCATGGCTTGGAGCTCAGAGCTGGTGACACGGGCATGAACAGAACAGTCTTTGCCCTCAGCTTCACATGGGAGAGATAGATAAAGAGCCCTCAATGCTGTGTTAAGTGCAGTTACTGCAATCTGTTTGAGTAATCCAGAGGAGGAAGAGAGCACCTCTATTTGTGGGATTAGGGTAGGCTTTCCAAGATAGGGATGTCTACAGTGGGTTTTAAGGGATAAATAGGAGTTTGCCACAGAGTGAAATAAGAAAATATCTGCTGAGCTAATTTTTCTTTTTGGACTGAATGTTGATGCTTCACTTAAGAGCAGTAGTAGAACTCGTATAGAGTTTGAAATTAGTATGCTTATCGCCTCAGTTTGCTTTTGAGAAGAATCGAATCCTACCCTGCCTGCAACCTGACATGATTGGAATCCTGAACTGTGACAACCTGTGAAGGTCTTCTGTGTTTGTATTCTCTGCATGGCATTTCTAAATATGTGTTCATTATAGGCAAAGATTATGGTGTATTCAGGTGGCATGCTTCATTTAAAATAGTTTCAGTGATGAAACCTATTAAGAAAAAACTCATATATGTATGGACTTCCTGCCTTTCAGCAATACCTCCATGTAGGCGTAGGCTGCCCAGCTACAATGAGTCTGGAGCTTTTGTTTGTTCGCTTGTGAAGGGAACCCAGGCTGCCTTACCCGTCAGTTCACAGGGCAGTGGCAGGATGCTTGCTCTGTGCTGGGCACTAAAGACACAGAGGAGGTGGCCCAGGCCTGCGGTAGAGAAGGTGTTTAATGTTGGCAAGAAGCACTGTGGGAGTGACCAGCTCAGCCAAGGGAAGGTTGCCTAGCAGCACTTCCTTAAGAGGTGACTGACTGAGGCCTGAAAGAAGAACCAGCCACATCCACTACCATTACATCAGTCATGAGCAGGAGAAGGTGGTAGTGAAACGGGGGGGGCGGGTTTGAAGGCAAACTGTGGGGTTCAAATAGCAGCTCTGAGTATCCTTGATGATTCTCTCATTTCTTTGTGTCTCCTCAGCTATGAAACAGGAATAGTAATAATCTTTACATTTTGGGATTGTTGTGAGAGTTAAGTGAGTTAATATATGAACTTACTAGAATATTGTCTGGTGCTTCAGAAGGGCTGGGAAGAAGTGAATGACCATTGTCCCTAACTAGATACCAGTTTCAGTGCACAAGCTCTTTCCCCAGCCCTTCGCAGTACAGCATTTTTGCACTGAGTCAGATGAGAAAGCCAGGCACTGAGAATAGCAAAGTGATTGGCCCAAACGCACACACCTCATGAGTGTCTCAGCAAGGAGTTGAGCACTGACCTGGGCGGCCCCAAAGCCCAGCCCCTCTGTGACACTGTCTTGCTCGGTGCCATTCTGCATACTGGACCCCTTCTCCTTCCAAGTTCCCAGATATTTTGAATAGTGTTTTGCCTCAGTAGTTGTTGAAACTCTTCCACAAAAATAAAAGTTGTTACCTTTTGATAAGACATGATATGAAGAAAAAGCATGAGCCTTGGGAACAGAGAGAATTGGATTCAGGCCCAGCTGTGCTCTCAGCCAGCCACTGGTGACCCTGGACAGTCTACTCCTGACTGGCCCCCTGTCTTACACACGTTACTTGACTCCCCTGAGCCATCTCAGCATAAGGGGGATAATAATTCCTGCCCCCCAGCCTGGATAACTTAACCAGTTAGCACGAACCGATCTCCAAATTTTGAAAAGGACTGGGGGTGTAGCTCAGTGTGAAGGTCTGGGTTCAATCCCTAGCACCAGAAATAAAGGACTATATTAATTAATTAATAATTCCTGCCTCCCGGTACCCAAAGATAAATAAACATCCTGATGAGGAGGATGAGGATGGGATGATGATTCCTGCCTTACAGGATGGGCGTGAAGACCAAATGAGAGAATGTGTTTACAGCCAGTATGCGTCAAGTGCGCGTAGTAGGCCCTCTGTGTATGTTAAGCATCCCTCTGCCCTTCCCCACCCCCTGTGTTGTAGGAACTTTCCCTTCTAATTAGAATTCCCCAGCAGTTACTTCACCCTTAGCTTTACATATTTAAGCTCTCTCTTAGCTGTCAGCATGGGAAGTCTTCTGTTGCAAGCGTCTTTCTGACATGCGCCCTAAAGCCGCACACATCTTTCTCATACCCTGTACATTTCCACACACTCTCTTCAGCCCCCTTGCACAGTAATTATACCCTTTCTCCTACCGTGAGGTCTGGGCTGACAAGATAACTGTTACTTTTGTGCTTTTGCGTATAAAATCAGTGTCCCATTTCCCAAGGTTTGGGACTTACTTAAAGAATGGAATGAATTTTTTTTTCCAGGTGGAAGGGAGATGAGACTACAGAAATAAAACTAGCAATAGCCAGTATTTCTACAGCTAACCATAAAAGATAGATTCCACATACTTAGTTTTTACAATTGAAATAATGCCCATAAGGCACTCTTCTCTGCCACATCAAGAGCCTTAAAAGTGTTCTTACTCTGTTGGATTCAGAAAGGTTTCCTGAGTCACTACCATTTGGCAGGCTCTGTGCTGGATAGTTGTCCCTAAGCTCCCAATACATGTGTTCCAGTAAAAGAAGTCAGACACTTCCCATATAACAGGAGAAGCACTACTGCAAAGGGGGTTGGGAGCCCCAGAGAGGGCACAGCAAACCTAGCCCAGACAGACAATAAGGCTCGTGTTGAAAGTTGTCACTCAAAGAAAATTTGTTGAGAGACCCATTCATAGAGGTGAGTGGCACTGGTTGCTGTGTGTCGGGGGGGGGGAGGCAGTAAATAATAGGAACTGGCACTAGAAAAGTAGGAAGGCTGCCAATCCTGGGAAGCCCAGCAGTGTCCATTCTGGTCCTCAACTCTGCACAACCTAGATAGTCCCATCCCGCCAGTGAGACAGATTTCCACATAGTGTGAGCAGCCCAGGGACAGCCCGCCAAGGGCACCTGCAGAATATAGGCTGCAGTTGTCTCTTCGGTGCTGCGGCACATCGATAATAGTGTCCTAATAGCAGCTTCTAATTAAACTGTATCACGGTCCAGAGTGCACTGCTGACCTGCACACTCTTCCAAACGGGTCTGATTCATAGGACATTTGTGCAGTTCTGCAGATCTGAAGAAGTATTTATCCTCATTTTTGCCTTCCCAGTCCGGCAGAAGTTCCAATTTGTGCAAGGCAGCTTTGGTAATTAACAAAGTGTGTTCTGTGAAGTGAAGCAGGAAGACTCAGGACTGGAGAGTCTTGCTCTGGGTATTTATACACTTCGTTGTAAATACCAGTGAGAGCCTTAAAATGAAGGCCTATTTGTGTTAAAAATAAAAAAATAAAAATAAAAAAGAACCCACACGGTGCCATGTCCTATTCAGAATCACTTGATGAAGCTGAGTTATTTGAACTCTGACTGGTATTTAATTTTAGCTACTTTTTTGTTTTAAAAAAAAAAAAAACACCAGGAAAAGTAGTGAGACTTTAAGATCTTTAAATTTCCTTTTTTGGGAAGCAATGACAATGCTCCTGCAAAGTTTGTTTCTTACCTTTCCACCTTTGAACAATTGATTTTGATTAGAAACATTACACCCAGCATTTACTTTGACATCCCTGAGTACAAACAGTCATTTTAATGGTTTTTTTAAAAACAAAATCATGACAGGGACATCAATCCTTCGCCTGGTGTATGAAGGCCTGGTATATTAATTGGCTGTCAGATTCTGAAGAAATAATGGATTAATGTGCTTGATCGTAACACTCTGTTCAGAGACTGAAGTTTGATCCTGATGTCCCCAGTCTCTCTGCTTAATGCAATTACAGATATGCATTCAGGACATTTGAGTGGATTGCATTTCATTAATATGATTTGAGCGGACAACATTAGGCTGCTGTCGGGTCCTCTCTGACAGCTAATTACTAGAATGAAGCGTGTATACCGCTAAGGAACAATGGTGCCCTTATTGGGGCCATTAAAACAATAGAAAAATAGCACTTTAAAACCCTTGGATAGTTACTTTCCATATATGTTTCAGGCTGTTTTCAATAGCTCAGTGTGGAAAGTTAGAAGAAAGAGATAGGCAAGAACCAGGGGAGTCTCTAACAGCAAGACTCCTGATTGTCTTCAGAAGCATCCTAAAGTCTGCCTGTTGTCCCTCTAAAGGAATTGGGAAATTGCTTGCTTAATACTGACCTGTGAGCTCTCTTGGGGTAGGAAAGTATCATGGTCTCTGACCATGCAGACCTGGTGTTTTGTGCCCTCCCTTTGCCTCCTCCCATGTCTTTCATACTGGAAAGGGGCAGTTCAGAACACCAGTGGATTATTAAGTTTTTCTCTTGAGGAAGAAAGGGGGCCTTTGTCTTATGGTATCGAGACTCAGTCACAAGGACCTTTTGAGCAGCTAGCCGTGGAGGGAAGAGCTGCATGCTATTAGTGGAAGTTTGTCCTCCTGAGGGTATTTCAGCTCTCCAAACCCTGGCCTTACTAAGACCATGGAGTCGAGATGCATTCATTTGGCTCCCAGTGTGTGTCCAGCACTGCTGGCTGCTGATGACAAAAAGATGAGTAAGGCAGAACCCTTTGTCCCTAAGTTCTTCAAGCCCTGTGAGAGGGGCAGGTATTTTTAAATGCATGAGACTATGATGGATTATAACAGACGTATGTGCAAGAGAAGTGCAAAGCAGGGAAGCCCAAAGGATTCTCAGAGGTGTTGGTAAAATAGGAGGTAGGTCCTAGGGATAAGTAAGAGCTCCCTGAACAGTTAGAAGATGGGGTGGAGCTTCTCCACAGAGAGGACCTGGGGATGGGCATTGTTAGACTGTTTCCTTAATAGAGAGGATCTGGCCTAATGGTTTATCTGAAACTATTCTTGGCTGCACTGCAAAGGAACATTCTACCACATCAGGCCACATCTGGCCAAGGCTCCCCGGAGGCTATTGAATTTGCTACCAGGAGTCCTGAATTGTAGACCTACCACCTCCAAACCTTTGTAAATCATTCTGAGGTCATTTGGCCTCAGTTTTCTCCTCTGTGAAATTGAGAGATTCCCTACCCAACCCTGCTAGCTTCATAGATCAGGTTTGATCCAAGCACTGCAGCTATGTGTCCAGGACCCCAGGTGGCTGGGGAGGCACAGAACCAAAAGTTAAGCTCAGGTTAAGCCAACTCCAGGGCCGGAGAACTTCACAGTGCCCTGGGTTCTTTTGGCTAACCAATGAAAAGGGTCGATTTCATTAAGGGAGCAGGAAGCTCTAGAGGATCCAACCTCATCTTTGGAACCTCTTCAGCGAATACAAGGTGATACGAAAATTCCTGGCACTGAAGCAGTTGTCATCTGAGAAATACTCAGAAGGCCCTGACTGCTCAAAGCAGTATGCTCTGCCATTCCACTAGGGAAGGGGGAAGCCTCAGTCTGCTTTACTGTCAAACTATTATCTGGAGGGAGAGCTGGAAGATGTCTGGGACACTGGTGGTACAGTTCACCACCCTCCCCTCCAGCCCTCTCACCACCTTGTCTGTCTGCCACCTGCAGCTCCTGAGCATCAGCTCTTCCAACATGCAAGACTTCCCCAGCGTTTTTGAGGGACCACTGGGCAGTGTCCAACTCTGATCCCCAAATCAGATCCCTGGCCTGACCTAAACTATTTCGTGGGTTAAAGAAGCAGCAGACTGGGCCAAGCAGTTTAGGGCAAGAGCTCCCTGTAATGGCACTCTGTGGACATCTTTAGGAGGGCACCTAAGAGAATTTAGAAGTGGGTAGTTACAAGTGTGGTAGTGCCACTCTCTGAGCATCATGATAGGTCCTCTCTCAATATTCTGAATGTTTACTGTGACAAGAGGAACTTGATGCCAAGCAAAGTAGCAGGGAATAGATGCCGGGGCAACTGAGTTTCCTTCCTCTCCACTGTTGGCCACAGCTGGGGAATGGGCATGATGAGGCTTGTTCTGTCTTCACAGAAGCCCAGTGCCACTGCAACATGAAATGTGAGCCTCCTGAGGACAAGGCCATGCCTTGGTCCTGGTGCTATCCTTGGTGCACAACTCTGTATACCTCGGTTCCAGGTGGAACATTTGCTCTTGCGAGGGGCCTGAGGAGACCTTCAGCTCACCGGTGGCAGAACAGGGGGAGAGTCTGCTATCTCACCAGGTGTTCCCCAGGTGATAGGCACGGTTCCCCAGAAGCCTCACTGAGTAAGCCTAGGAGCCCCTCCTCTCCTCCCTGAATTTTACTTGCTAATTTCTCCCTGGGTAGCACAGCTCTGCTAAGACCTGCTCCTCCCTGTTACCTGGCTAGCGTTCTCCTAATGGCTCCTTTCCTAATGATCCTCAAACAAAGAGCCGATGGCGTGGGGTGATGCATCAATCCTGCTCCCACTCCCTGGTCATTCTTGCTAACAGGCTTAGCTGCGCTTCACAGTCATTATCACATGTCGCACTGTCTTTGGGATGCAGGGATGATTTGCCAGCTCCATGATGCTTCATTTTTACTAAGATGAAGACAGAACAAAAAAAAAAAAAAAATCCTGCATTAAAAACAAGTACAACTATTGCTAACAGATCTTATCCTAAAACCTGTCTATCCTAAAACCCAGTGCCTACAGGACAATATCTCCTGGCATCCAAGACCTTCACCACCTGGCTCAGGATGCCCTCTCTTTACTTCCCTTCACATTCTCCTGTCACTCTGAGTCTTCTGATGCAGAAGCACCCTGGTCTGTCCCCATGTGTTCCGCTTGCCTGGAACACCCTCTTTAATCTGTTAGTGAAGCTGTTCTAGACAACCCAGGTGGGACTGACCCTTTGTCTTTCTATCCACATAGCCTCTGTCCCGGCACCTACGCCCTCTGTTGCCCTGATGCTGTGTTTATCTCTCCCATGCACCTGTGTGACAGAACCCACACCAGAGTTCCTAGACCCCCAGCATTGAGCCTGACACCCAGAGAACCTTTTGGACACCTGGTGAGGGAAAATAAACCATCTTTGAGAGAGCTCCCCAGGCTCTCCAAGTGAGATTCATCTCTGTCTTCCTTTTACTCCAGAGGAGTACCCTGGAGATGTTGGTAATATCAGAGTTTGCTGTCCCTCTTCCTCAAGGAAGTGAGGTCCAGCACTCAGGGACCAGAAACACAGCCCATGGGCTCAGTAGTGAAACTACCCAAACCTAGAGTCACAGAGGAACAGGTTGGAGAATGGGGACAGAAGACGAGCTTATTCTGGGGCATGTTGACATTGAATTGCTCGTAGTACATTCAGGTAGAGGAGACCAGCAGGTACTGAGACACACAATGAGGAGCACTGGAGAGATCTGTAATGGCAGGGTCTTGAGCGAGCTGGAGACCATTCCAGGTTTGCAGTCTGTGAGGACAGCTGGAAGTGGGCTTTCCTGTGTGATGCAGGAGAAGCACGCATGCAGATCTTTAAGGGGCTCAGTGGCCCTTCTTGTATCTCTTTCTGCTCACTGGTCAGCAAGCTGACATTATTACTGTAGAATGTTCCCCACAGACTCTCGGTTAGAAGCTCCTCAAAATGGGAACTGTGCAAAGTAAGGTTCCATGATGGGTATATCCAACAATGGATATGTATATAGCCACCTGTGGGGGTGGCCAGAAGAAGCTTTCACCTCCCAGGAAGACAGCAGAAGGAGGAAGGATCTCTGGGTGCGTACATCTGTCTTCTTGGCTAGACCTGCTCATGCATAGCAGCTCAGCTGTGAATCTCTTCTATTAACCTTGCGTTAATGGGAATTTAGAGGATATCAGGGTCCTATTGATACGTAGTTCCTCTGCAGATCATCTGCCTTCTGCACACACGCCTTCCTCTGGAACTGGGGAAAGTCACTCTCAGAAGAGCCAGAAGCGCAGTTTTCACTCTCTTGTCCCAGTTCTATGCTCGGTTGTTGCATAATACCAGTATCCCTTGTTTGTGATTTCCTGCCAGTACCAGAAGAATCTTTTCCACTAAGATTTCTATTCCTTCAGATAGTGTTTAGCAGGTTCCAATGTATCACCGGGGCTCCTAAAATGCCTCAAATACCAAATATGCCAAATGCGGTCTTCAGGACCGATCTTGGTGGACTTATCCCCTCCTCTGCAGTAGCCTGGGCCATGTCCTTTACAGTGGCCTCTCCCTACAGGTGGCTGCAGAGCACTTGAAAGGTGGCTGGTCCGAATGGTGACGCACCAAGTGGGTGAAATACATACCAATTTTCTACAGGAACTGCATGTTGAAATTATAGGGTGTATTGGGTACAATAAAATGCACTGTTAGAATCAATTTCCTTTATTTCTTTAATGTGCTATTAGAAAATTTGAGATAATGTGTGACTCATGTTGTTCTCCTGTAGTTCTGCTGGACTCAATTGCACTTGGGTGCAGCTTGACGTTTGCAGCCTCTGTTAGCATAGTGGGCTGCATTATTTTTTTTTAACTATATCTCATTTTTGCCCACTGCAGAACATGAATGGAACGTAAATTTCTATCTCTTCTACACCTACCATCTAAATTGCATTTAAAACAGCTTGACCTTAACTAGTACTTCTAGAACTGATTGTTTAAAAAAAAAAAAACACTTAAGTACAGGCATTTACATTTGTTCCTATACGCGTCGGCTTGTTAGTTTGGGCCCACCTGCCCGGTCTCCTGAGGGTTTTTGAATCCTTTCTGTCACCAGCTCCGTTACAAATTTGATCAGCATTTTCTGTTTTTTACCCCATGCACTGATGATGGAGGTTGGAAGCACAACAAGCGAGCTCTTCTACACACAAAGCACCTTGGCCAACAGTGTTGACAACAGCTACACACCCATCACCCAGCCATGACCACTCAGCCCGGGGTGCTGCATTTTGCCCTCCAAACGACAAGTTTCCCAGATGTCTTGCTGCCACCAGCCTGTGCTGTGTTTAAAGTTGCCTCTTCTGCCTCAGCTTGAGCTCCTTGCCCAAGCTTCCTGACCACCCAAGGAAAAAGAAACACAAAAGCTGTCATAACTTGTCCTTCACTGCTGTTAGATTCCAAATGAGCAAATTTTCATTAACATGTTAATGATCGATCAGGGCCAAACTTGAGCAAGATTTATCTGAGGGCCTTTGGTACCACAGGCAGAGCAAGAATTTTATTTGGAGCTCATGCCACATGAAGCAGGGTCAACACGGAGGCTAGGGGTCTTGTCCTATGCCCTTTAGGCCATTCCTGGTAGGCTCTGATAGAAGGAGGAGCTTTCCTGTGGTTGTGGTGGAGACTAATCCCCATGATCTAGTGAGGCTCCGTCAGTGGATGCGGGTGTTTCCTGTGTGTGCCCCTGCTGGCCCACCAGCTCCCTCCAAGTGCCTCCTCCATACCATTCCTTTAATCTTTGTGTATTTTGGCAAGAGGAATTGAACCTATTATCTGTAGTTTTGGTTCTCTCCTATAGCTGTGGGCTTGTAGTGGTGAGTGTGGGGGGCGGGAAGAGAGGGAGAAAGGGAGAGAGAGAACAGGAAGATATTCTCTCTGCTGGCAGAGGGCAGAGGGGAAAGCTCTTTCTGCTTTTCTACCTTTGAAGCCTTCACCATAGGAACTGTTTTGAGCGTGGGAGGCTAGCGGGGGGCGTGGGCAGGCCTCCTGCCTGGCCGAATTGTACGCATTAGCTGAATTCTGGGTGGCTCGGCAGGTCCTCTCTCTCTTTCTTTGGGGATGATAGATGAAGGCAGGCGCCCCGTGAAGGTGGCTGTTTTCAAGTGCGCTGCATGAGGGACGCTCAGTTCATCTCTGGCTTATGGAGCATCTCCCCGCTCCCCCAGAGGACAGAGTTTACTTTATGTAGGGTTAACACCTTTCTTTAACCCTGTTCCTTTAAAAAAACTACATCCTGTGCATTATATGTTTTGAGGTTCATGTCCAGAGAGTCTCATCCAGTAAATTCAGATGAGGAGGCCTCTTAGGAACCTGAGGGAGGGTCTCTTACAGAACTAAAATTGAGGTGGGCTGGGGATGACTCCTTGGTAACTGGTTGAATAGAGGATAGTGATCTTTGTAGGTATCTTGCCCATTAAAAGGAGGATAATTTCTTGAGTTGGACCTGAAAAATTCTGGTCCACTTTTCAAATTATCTGCTACAGACCAGACTCCTTCACTGGGCTGTCTCGGAGGATGTGGTGTCTGTTGCATTTGGAATTAGCCAGATGTAATGAATTCTGGATTTTACATATTTATTACCATTGTCCATGCTCCCTCTAGTCTTGTAACTGCTGCTGCTCCCCAGCCTGACTCCCTCCAGGGAGAACAAGAGGAGGCTCGGAGGTGCAAGCAGCCGCAGAGGCAGTGGGGGAGGGCCGCACTGCCTGCCTTGCAGTGGAACAGGCTGGATTCAAATCGTTACTCCCTGGCTTGTCTGTTTTCTCCAGCAGTAACCACCACCCTGCCCTGTGCCCATCCCTGTGCTGGGGCAGGGGGATCTGGAGATGAATGAGAAATACAGTAGTCCCCATTATCCCTAGAGGATTCATTCCAAGACCCCCATTTGGGTGCTCAAAACTTCAGATGGTACCACACCCAACATATACTACCTTTTTTCTCATATATAAAATGTACCTATAATAATGCTTAATTTAAAAAAATAGTTACAGTAAGAGATTAACAATCATAAAAATAAAATAGAATGATTATAGCAGTATACTGTAGTAAAGGTGTGACTATGGCTTCTCTCTCTCAATTCTTACCTTCCTGTGATGCAAGATGATACCATACCTACATGATGAAAGTAAGGTGAATGATGTAGGCATTGTGACATAGTGTGAGGCTGCTCCCCAAAAATTTGTATACAAGCACTGTGATACAAGGGTCAATCTGGTAACTGAAGTGGCTACCGAGTAACTAGCAGGCAAGTAGCATATACAGGGTGGATATTCTGGACAAAGGAACGATTTACATCCCAGGCAAGAAGGAGCAGGAAAAGGCAAGATTTCATTGCACTACTCAGAACTGTGCAGAACCAGATATGATGGTGCATGCCTGTAATCCCAGCACTTGGGAGGCTGAGGAAGGAGGATCATTGCGAGTTCGAGACCAGCCTGAACTACAAAAGGAGCTCAAGGCCAGCTTGAACTGCACAGCAAGTCTCAAAAACAAGCAAATAAGCAAATAAGCAAATAAGCAAAAACCAAAACAACAACAAAAACCTTAAAAAAAAGGTGCAGAGTTTATGAGTTGTTTATTTCTAGAATCTTCCATTTTATGTTTTGGACCATGGTTGACCATAGACCACTGAAGCTGTGGAAAGCAAAACCTGGATGCAGAGGGAATACCATAGCACCTGCTATACTTCTGCCAGTGGGGATCACCCTGTGGCCAACAGGACCACCTACAGCAGCTGCTGCTAAATTATCTGTAGGTTTGAAGTTCCAGGCAGGCGGGCAGCCTCAGGCTTTCTGTGAGATGACACTTAAGCTAAATCTTGAAGGAAGGAGGAGGCATTTGCCAGGCTGTGTGATCCGAAGCAACTTTCTTAGTCCTCTCAGAGCCTGTATTTCATCTGTAAAACAGGGGTGGTAATGTGTACACAAAACAAAAGAGCTCCAGAGATACCATCAGTCCCCTTTCAGAGTCCTGGCTACTGTGTTTACAATGGCAGGTATTTTGTTCCCTTTTATTTCCCCAACTGTTTTAAAGCTATTGCTGGGAACAAACAAACAAACAAACAAATAAATAAAGCTATTGCTGGGGATATAGCTCAGCGCCTGCCTGGCAAGCTTCAGGTTGTGAGTTTGATTCCCCATACCAGAAAAAAGGGGGGGCGGGGATACTGCTCAGTAGCACAAGCGCCTGCCTGGCAAGTGCAACGTCCTAAGTTCAACTCCTGGTACTGTCCCCCCAAAAATAGACTGTATATTGGGCTGGGGATATAACTCAGCGGTACAGCACCTACCTGGCAAGCGTGAGGTCATGAGGTTGTACGTTCAATTCCCAATATATATATACATACATACATACATCCTAAGGGATCTCAAAAAAGAAAAGGAGAAAAGCAAACATTTAAGAAATAAGGGAACAGGTGGGGCTGGAAAGTGTGCCCCGGACAACTGCACCTGAGAGCGTCTAGCACCACAGCATGGTCCGAGAGCATCCTCAGGTCCTGCCAAGTCACTGCCTGTGCTTCAGAGAGAAAACAACCATGCACAGGGACCTTGACTTCTAACTAAAAGGCCTAAGGCAGAAATGATTATTAGGTCGGTAGCTACACTAGTATGGGGAGGACAAACCAACCCACAGGCTGGCAGAAATGGGCCTATCTTGGTTCAGCCGTGGCGTGACCCCTCTTGGTTATAGGTGGCAGAAGCCCAGCTGAAAGTTACTCAAGCAGAAATGGTGGCGGGAAGACAGTCATCTCACATACTGAGCACTCCAAGGCTTCTCTCTCTCCCAGCATGGCTGGATCAAGGAGTTCAAATGATGTTTCTAGACTCTTGTTGTCCACTGTTTGGCTTTGCTTTTCTTTACCTGTTTTCAAACATTCTTTTGCTTTGTGATTGACATGTAAGTGCCCTTGTGGGTCTTTCGCTGGAAGTGAGTCCCTCTCACCTCCAGTGTCCGTGTGTCAGCAGAGGCAAGGCTCAACCTGTGTGGTCTCACCTGGCCATCCTGCACAACCACTGTGAACAGACCATGAGATCTTCCCGTTGGCCTCGGAGTCACATGCCCATGCACATGACTGGGCCAGCAGTTGGCAGGATCAGTCCCAGTGAGAAAAGAGGCTTTCATTACCATTATTACCTTGCATGGTGCAGCCAAAGAGACAACAGTGTAAACAGATGATCGCCATAGTGGTCAGTGGTAGGGTGGAGGGTGCCCTGAAGGTTGAGGGACCAGAGACTGTGTTGAGACTAACGTGGGATGGGGTGGGATTGTGTGAAGGGCTGTATATTTGGGAAGGTTTCACCAAGTGGCTCATGCTGGCACTAGGCTGTAAGGATGAGGAGGACAGCCATAAAGGGACACCCAGGGCTTACTGGCTGGACACATGGAGGTTACTTTGTACCAGTTGCTAAGAGGCTTCTGTTGAGTGTGGTGCAGACACAGATCCATGGGGTGCTTTACAAGTGGGTCTCATGAGGACGATCAGGAGCCAGCTACTTTCTTCCCTGACTCTGAAATTCTCAGGGGGTACTGAGCTGAGACAGTAAGCCTTTAGGCAGGGCTAGTGGCACAACCCACAGCCAAGATAATGCCCTCTGTAAACAGTGAAGGTTTTCCTAAGAAGGACATGTGCCCTTTGGCTAACTCAAGCCCACTGTTGGGACTTAGAATTATTTTCCCACTTCCTGATGTTCAGCCTCTCCTTCCTTCTCCTGATTTTTTTTTCCTTGTCTTTTTGAGACAGGGTCTTACTATGCAGTTCAGGCTGGCCTTGAGCTCACTTTATAGCCCAGGCTGGTCTCAAACTCACAACAATCCTCCTGCCCCAGCCTCCCAAGTGCTGGGATTACAGGCCTGTGCCACCATGTCTGGCCTTCTGAAATGTTAAACTCAGTAATTAAAAGTGAGATACTTTTGAAAGTACACTTGTACACACTATCCTACTGTGTTCCTCTTACAGATGAGTAAGTTAAGAGTTTAAAGGGGTTGCAACTCAGCCAAGGCCAAGAGCTAAGAAAGTGGTAGTGCCAAAATCTGTCCATCTGTTCTCTTCCCACCGTCAGGTGCCCAGTGTGCCGGTGGCACTTGGGATGTGGCTGCCACTAAAGATCCAGGGAGAATCAGCCGCTGTCCCTAGGTCTCAGAGCTGAAAGGCCAGGGAAGAGAGGGAGACAGGTAGCAAAACCTGCTCCAGCGCTAGCTAAACATCAGTGGTGGCTGGAAGATCTGGAAGTCCAGCTATGAGAATTTATCCTGCACATCTGGAGGCCAAGAAGGAAGTTCTTTGATCCGTTTCTTACATCTGGGAAGCCCTGTGGCAAACCCACACATGCTTCCCAAAGGTGAGTGAGCACCAAGAGAAAAGCATCCTCATGGAAGAGCTGGCTCCTTTTCCTGATAGCTAACCCCATACTGTGCACACCTCCGTGTGTGTGTGTGTGTGTGTGTGTGTGTGTGTGTGTGTGTGTGTGTGTGTGAGTGTGAGAGAGAGAGAGAGAGAGACAGAGAGAGAGAGAGAGAGAACGAACATGAGAGATCTTGGCAGAGCATGGCAGGGGTGAGGTGAGGCCCCTCAGCCCTCCCAAGCCCGTGGTCAGGTTCTCAGGTGTGGGAGCCCTGCTAGCTGCCCTGAGCCTGATCTGCTTGTGTTCAGCGGAGGAGATTACAGAGCTTAATGATTCGCTCCTCCGAGCTGCAGCTGATGCCAGCCTCTACCCCCTTTCCACCTAATTAGTCTCATTAATGAGCTTCTCTGCTCTCCATAGAGAGAGTTTCCTCTTTGGAATAAGAGGCAAAAATACCTTGCCCAGGTAGATTGCTGAAGCCTTTAATTATTGCCCACACCTGCTAAGCCTTGTGACTCACACCCAGTGATAGTGCTGAGCTGAAATGGAGCTTGTTTATCATCACGAGCAGATCTTAACTCTTTCCACACCAAAAAAGCTTTTTATTTCAAGAGACACAGTTCCCCAAAAGTGCATGTAGTCATCCCAAACACACCAGGCCCTGTCACTCATGTGGGGAACCTCAAGCTGACAGAACCGTAGCATCTGTCCTGATGAAGCTACAGTCTAGCAAGGTCAATGGGCAGAGACTGTGCAGACCATTCTAGTGGCCACTGTTTATGTCATACCCATCAGATTTTCTGTAGTCCTTAAAAAACAACTCTGAGGCAGACATAAGCACCTCTGCATTGTAGAAGAGGAGATGAGAGCCAGAAGGGGATGTCAGCTGCCCCAGAGCAAAGTGGAACAGCTCTGCTGGCCTCTGTGCTCTCTTGCTCATGACCCCATCCTGTGCCCTGCTGTGCACCAAGGAAGCAGGGTGCCCACAGGGGAGCAGCTACTGGGGCCTCCAGAGAAGATACGGAGAGTGAGTGGCCAGCAAAGACATTGAGGTCTGTGGAGAACTGGCATGCTATGAGGGAGCAGGAGTCAAGCAGCTGAGTGGTGCAAATGACCAATGACCACCTAGGCCGGTGGTGGCAAACCTATGGCACGCATGCCACAGCAGGCTGTTTATATCATTGAAAGTTCTAAAAGGTTCATCACTGTGCCCAAAGGTATGTGAGCAGAGGCTCCAAAGTGAGACTCTGGCCTGTGCTTTCACACTGCAACCACTTAATGCAGCGGAAATATACTCCTTGGCAGGCAGTGAAGGGCAACATGGCAGGCAAGATAGGCAGGGCTAGAAAATGTAGGGTCAGGACTTTGGACCTCTTGTCCACTCCTTCCCTAGTACCTAGCACAGGATCTGGTACATAGTAAGTGTGTAATAAATGGTGGGTAGAGGGACAGCCATGTGAAGACAGGACAGCCATTGAAGGATTTAAGGCAAGAGAGGGACTTGTCCATTGTCTAGAAAAATCCCTGGCTGGTTCTCCCTTGCATGCTCTAATGGGTCAGAGATGACTGAGATTCAAGTCCAAAGTCCTCCCGATCACCCTTTGCCACCACTTGAAGGGCTCATGGGTTCTTGTAGGCCGCCTAGTTGCTAAGTAGTAGAGATGGGATTCAAACCCAGATCTATCTGTCTGCAAAACACAAGTTTGCTCCCGTTCACCGTGTGGCCTGCTAGCTAGCAGCTTACTAAATGGCTTGGAACATAGCAGTAAGAGTTTCCTGGCATAGGTCCTTGGATTCTGAATGAGAAACTTTGAGGATAGGAGTACAGGCTTCCAAAAGACCAGAGCTGCCAACTCAGACAGAACCAAGTCACTCTGACCAGATTTAGTCAAATTTTTAAAATGAATAAATGCAATATTTAATAGTATGTATTAGGTGGCAACAATTGCTAGGAGACACTAACCAGTTTGTTACATAGTCGTAGGAGATTAGAAATGATTTTTTTAAACAAAACTCTAACTCAAACACGGGCAGTAAAGATGGCTACCAATCTTTCAGCCTCTGACACATCAAGCCCAGAATCGGGTGCTTCATATGAAATGATTTTACAGTGGCACACTGTGGCTTAGAGAGCTAAAGACTCTCCCGCAGTCACAGGGACAGTTAGTGATAGTGCCAGGAGTCTCAGCCTATCCCCTAGCTCCAAAACACACATACACCGCAGAATATCAGTCCCAACATATGGAGGACAAGACTGGCCAACTCTGGATATATAAGTATCAACCAAGTCCCCAGGCCTGGCCTGGGAATCCTGTGCTTTCCATATAGAGACCATCTGTACACAGAGTGAGCTGGGAATGCCGGGACTTCACTTTGCTTGGAATTTGTTTCCTGGGTTCATGGCGGCCTTGGGGATGGTCAGACACATGAGAGGAGTTGCCGAATGGCCTGCCAATGTCTCTAGAGCACCTCTGGGTGCCAGCCCCGGTTAGGAATTCCCATGTGCAGAAAACACAGTCCCTGCCCAGGCAGCTGCTGAACTGTCAGGGAGAAGAGGTCCCTGGTGAATGCACCTGGTCCTACCCAGCTCTCCAGAGCAATCAGCCTGATGGGGGAGGTGGTCAGTCTGCCACATCCAAGCGGTGACCGTTTGTCAGCTCCTATGCCCATAATCACTCCTGAATTCTCCTTTTCCATTGCTGCCTCCTCGTTCTCCGTATGCCCCCTGCATTCCCTAGTAGCTGCCTCACTGGGCGCCCTGATTCCACTGTGTCTCCCTGGTTGCACACTGGCCTTGCTAGGGCCGGCTGCACAGTCCAGTGTGAAGCTCTCTACTCCCCACTCCCTCCAGCCCCCCAAGGTTTAAGACTCCCTGTTGCTTAAGACGAAAGGGCCTCAGAGGTCCCACCTGGCCTACACCCAGCCTGGGCTCATGCTCCTCCTCCAACTCCCTTTGTTCCAGCCAGAGTGGCCATCTCTCAGTTCCCTGCATACCTCGTCCCCTGAAGCCTGGGATCTTTGGCTTGCTCTCCTCTCAGCCCACGTGTCACCTGCCCAGGAAGAGTTTCACAGCCTTCAGACCTGCCGTCGGCACCCTGCCGTGTGCACTCCCAGCAGCAAACTTCTTCTTCAAGCCGATATCCCAAGTGGATCTGTAAGCTTGCTTGACCTCCCCTGGGCTGCTAACTGCAGGGCTGGTACACCCAGGCTCTCAGCAACTACTTGCTAAATGAACACTAAACAAGGCCACTCACCTTCCTTGCAAATGTGTGGTAGACCTTCCACAGACAGAGCTCTGAGTTGGGTCTTGAGTACACGCATGCAGGCCCAGGGAGTGATGGGCAAGGAGGCCCTGACTTGGTAAAGTATATGGTTTTGTTTTAAAAGAGAGAGAGAAATGATAATGTACTTACAGAGTTCTAACGGTCCTAAAAGCTGATGACTCCTGAGCTGGCACAGATTGTAGAACCCGTTTAACTCCATTGTTCCCCTTCCAGGACATCTCCTGTGATCACACCTAAATTGCAGGGGCAGCTGTATTACCACAGACCTCTGCCTAGTCACTAGCTGGTAGCAGAGTGGCTGGTAGAACCTGACCCACCACTCCTTACTGGAGTTTTCTAATCACTCAGAGCCTCTGTTTCTTCACCTTTCAAATGAGAATAACGATAATTGCTAAGCAAAGCGAGGTGAGGGGCACCGTCTTCACAGCACCGGTCCAGGCAGACAGTGTGGACATGTGCACCATCCCACTTCCTCTTGCCTGGGCTTTCCCACCATTTCATTCCATTTCTCCCATCCTTGTGCGTGCTCAAGGTTCTGGTGGGTTTCTAGGTGGTTGCCACCACCATCTCCACCAACTAATAGCTGCTGTTTAGCTCACCCATGCATATTTTAACCTCATAATTTTTCCTTCTGAATCAGCCCTTGCAGATTCTAATCACCTCACTTTCTCTTCCCTGAATTCCCTCCAATTTGGAAATTCAAAAGAAGCGCTTCTCTGCATGAACATGCTGTGATTCAATTTGAAAATAAATTTCTCCTGGCAGCAGCCATCTTTCTGAAGAGTGACATTTAAGACTGACAGTGGACAAGATTGTAAACAGGTTTCCAATAAGAAAAAAAGTCCATGTTAAGTGCATTCTGTGAATTTTTTTAAACAATGTGTGCATGTGTGCGTGCGCATGTCTATAATTGCAGCCTTGCTGTGATGCCGTCTGCTATAGGAAGAATTCCGGGATAGTGTGTGTCTGTTTGAGACTATCTTGGTATTCTTTTACTTTTCAGCAAGCCACTTAGATTTCGTGGGACTCACCCCTATACAAGTGTATAGAACATTTGTTCATTCATTCATTTCATACATGTATTAATGCATGACAGGCAGAATGGGTGATATAGCTGAAGAGACAGTTCATTCCCTAGCTGTAAAGAGCACAGGTCCTCAAAGGGGAGTTGGCAAATAAGTAGGTACCTATTTTGCAGTGTAATAGACGTAAACTTTGGGTACCGTGGAAGCCCAGAGGGAAGAGTAGAGGGACGTGGCCATGGAAACAAGCGTGGTTTCCTGAAGGCCCCCAATACCTGAGCTTGGCTTCCAAGATGAGTACAAATGGGCCTGATAAAAAAGGAATTACAGCTAAAGGGAATGAGCAAGAGATTTGAGACCGCATGGGGCACTGCCCACAGGAAGCTTCAGACATTTGGCAGGGATTAAGACTTTGATTGTTTGTGCTGAGGGATGTTGTCAAGAAGTGTAGCTGGAGGGGCCTTGGGGGATAGGCGTGCTAGCTAAGAAGAGCCTTGGAGCTTGTCGCAAGGGCAGTCCAGGGCTTATCCAGCAAGGATCAGAGGCGTGCTTCAGGAAGCCCCACAGATGGCAAGAAAGCAGAAGCAGGTGGAGAGAGCCCAGAAGGAGGGGCCAGGGAAGAAGTAGTACTTGCTGCTGTCTAGGCAGAAGATGAGGAGGTCTGGAAACCAGGCAAGATAGCCTCACAGGGCCAGTTGAAAGTCTCAGGGGTAAGAAACTTTAGAAAGTAAAACATCCCATTGGCGGGAGATCTGTGTTCTTGTGTTTCTCCTCAAACAACTTTGTCCATAAGTATCTCAAATTACAAGTTCATATTTGGTGGATGGGGAGAACCCTGACCCCAGAATATGTTCACAGTAAAATGAGTTCAGCTGACACTGGCCTTTCTAGTTATTACTAAATAAAAGCTTTCTAGTGCTTCTTGGAGTCCTTTGACAGTACTTTGGCCAGAGCCGCACAGTATCCCACCATTAGCTTCTCTGGAAACAAGAAACTCCTGATGGGCCACCATAGCAGAGGGAGAATCATCTGGTCCTCATGGAGGTTATGGGCAAAGGGTCCAGGAGGAGTAGACAGGCCAAGTGGACAGCAAAGGGCATGTGACTATCCAGTCCAAACACTGACATCCAAATACTCTCTTTGGTCAGCTTCTCTTTTCTTCCTACCAAGCTAACCAGCCCCTACATATCCCACTAGCCCTGGGCCAGAGGGAAAGGAGGGCTGGGCAAACAGCCTGTCACTTCAGCCCCCTAAGCTCCAGGCCTGGTCAAACGGGCTGAAAACTGCAGGGCTTCAGAGTCTTACAGGGCTCTGCATGGGTCAAATGACATAGCTATTAAACCACCTTAAAAGCTGAAAGATTTCCCAAGTGAAGGATTAAAACTGCCGCAGGTGCTCTGATAGTGTTCTGGGACTGGATCTCATGGCAGGCAGGGTGGAAAAGGAATGACTACCCTAAAACTTGGAAGTGACCTTGGAATGTCAGTTTTCCTTATAGCTCTTCACGTAGAGAGCAAATGAGGGTTGGTGATGTTAGTGACCTTTCCAAAGGTGTAGGTGATGGGAAAGAACCGCAACTTCTATGTGTGAACCCCAGCCCACCCTCTTGGTATGTAGACTTGAGCAAGTCACTTGACTTTTCAGAACTTTATTCGCAGATCTGTAGATTACCCCCCCCGTGCCTGTCACATATTCTACTTGTTTTTTCGTGTGATCTCCACAGTCAGGGAGGGGGAGGCTTTGACTGGCTTAATCAGTACCTTCTTACACAGTACCTGGCTCATAGTACATGTACAAGAAGTCATTTGTTTCTCATTTATAACTCCCTTTGAAACCTTCCTATAGCAGTAAATTGGATTAACACAATGTCGTGTTTGACAACCCCTCAAGACAAGTAACTTGCAAAGTAATGCATCTTGTCAATAATCTACCCCACTGAAGTTCTGGCATTTAATGTCCCCTTGTGGGTCCTCCCCAGCATTTTATTAGAAAAATGTTCAAACGTATAGAAAAGAGCCTTGTGGTGTAAAAAGATCTTACAGTGAACACGCACATCTCTACTGTCTGGATTGTGCCATGGACATTGTGCTGTACATGTTTTATCGCATATCTGTCCATCAATGCATCCATCAATGCATCTTATTTTTTATGCATTTCAGAGTAAGTAGCAGACATCAGTACACTTCCCCTAAACTATCCAGCACATCTGCCAATAACTAGGATAAATACTGTTTGTGCAGAGTAGACTCTCAGGAAACAGTCACTACTAACATTATCATATCATTAATTATTAGAAAGGAAGGTCAATCATAGTGATTCAATATTCCCAAAGATGAGATGCCTGCTAGCCATTGGTTGGGAAGGGCTGCCGTCTCCTGAGATGCAGACTGTCCTTTATTTCATTAGTTGGCCTCAGTGGGGAGATAACCAGAAGTCCAGCCATCATAGTGCCTCCAGCACAGCCTTCAGCCCATCCCCTGGGTGCCCACCCAAAGCCCTTCTAAGACCTAGTAGTGTGGCTGTCGCAACGGAAGTAGAAACTTTTAGTAGGTTTCTGCTACATGGTCTGGTCAAGTTCAGTGATCTGGTTGTGGTCTGTCCCCAGCCCTGCTGGGCAGATGCAGTCCCCCTTCCTCACTTGGCATTACAGTCACAAAAGTGACTTGGGACATGAACACGAGGAGCCAAAATGGTCACAGGCCAGGTTCTAGGACATCAGAATCTCAGGCTGTCCAGTGAATGCCATGGCCCAGGACCAATAATTTCAATGTGCCCCAGGGATAGAGCCAAGCATAGAAGAGACCCCTCTGAAGACCTGCTCTTTTGCAGACCCACATGGAGTAACCTCAATTATTTGTTTACATTCAATCAACAAACGTACCTGTGCTAACCTAGGGAAAGTACCTTACGTTTCTCCGCCTCGGATCCCAACTGTGATATGGCAATAACAGCAGTAATACCCACCTCCTGGGTTATAAGGTTTAAATGAATATATATGGCGTGCCTAGAAATGTACCTGGCACATGCAAAGCACATACTTATGTTGTGTGGTTTAAAGGGGAAAAAAAAGAGACTATAACGTGGTTAGCACCTAACAACAGTTGTTCATTATGATCTTCCTCTCTCTTAATGGAGAAATCCTCCACTACTTTGGGAAAAATCCTACCTTTCCTGTAGTCTAGCCTGGGCACCAATGCCACTCGGCCTCGAGGGAAATGCACTTCATGTTTGATGTCTGAGAAATAAGAGGAAGGGAGGATCTGCTCTTGTCACTGCTATAGCACTCCCACCACCACCTGCCACCCCGGGTCCTCATGCATTGGAATCACTCCAGCAGCTTTGTGAAGGCCAAGCCACAGCCCAAGCATGCACATTAAGAAACCTCCCAGGGTGAGGGCCCACTTGCCAACAGACATAGGAACTACATATTAAAGCTATCAGTACAGGGGGCTGGGGATATAGCTCAGTGGAATAAGCGCTTGCCTAGCAAGTGCAGGGTCCTGAGTTCGATCCCCAGTACTGCCAAAAAAAAAGGCTATCAGTACATGTTAGATTCCCATGAAGGTGACAAAACAGAAACTCAGAGAAGGAGCAGACACGCCCAAGAGGATGCAAAGCACTAGAACTAGAATCCTACCAAGCGGTGACCCCCAGCGTCTGGGTTCTCGGGTGTATGCCTGCCTGGGATCAGCCAGTCTGTCTCTTGGCTTCCAACCAAACCTGGTTCTTCACACCACTGTGGTGAGTGTTCATGCGAAGGATCCATAGAGCTGAATCAGCTGTTTGGTCTGTTGAAGATCATGTCTCAGTAAGGAATCCCTGCACCTTGCATGCTGAGACACATATCAAATACTTTAACCAGGAATCCCACAATATTTCAAACCTTTCAGCCTTTAAATTCCTGGAGGAACCATATAAGTTATCTCCCCAAATGATCCCTTCACCTACATACGTAGATGCAAAAGTATGCATGTCACTCCAGCACTATCTGGGTAACTCTTACAATTAATATTTACTTAAAACAATTATTAGTCTCTGTTGGGCGACATTAAGCCCATGCTCACAGTATTTTTAGCCAGGCCTTTCCCACCTGTGATGGCAGGCAAGTGTGCAGCAGCAGGAACCCCTGCAGTGCTTTATAAATACATCCGCATGCACCTGGATGGGCCACTCTAATACCACACAGGGGGCCGGCTGGGGACCTTGGAGAGTCTCACGTGCGCATGCCCTGAGCAGCCCACACCTCTGGCTAGGATCCTCCCTTCCTCTTATTTCTTAGACAGCAAACATGACGTGCATTTCCCTCAAGGCCAAGTGGCATTGGTGCCCAGGCTAGACTACCGGAAAGGTAGGACTTTTCCCGAAGTGGTGGAGGATTTCTCCATTAAGAGAGAGGATGATCATAAAGACAGCCGTTGTTAGGTGCTAACCACTTTATGGTCTTTTTTTTCCTTTAAACCACACAACATAAGAAAATAGGTCCTATTACAGTCCTGCTTTTCCAGAAGAGGAAGCTGAGGCTCAGGAGAAATGAGTGCCTCCTTAAGGCCACAGAGGGAGCAAGTGGGATTCCAGCCAGGTTTGGCTGAACTTGTGCTTTGTACTCGACCCCTCTTCAACCTTAATTGTATTTTTGTTTTGGGGTAGTATTTGTTATTGTTTTGTTTGGTTGGGTTTTTTTGAGACAGGGTCTCACTATACAGTTCAGGCTGTGTAGTCCAAGCTGGCCCCCAACTCAGCAGTCTTCCTGCCTCAGCCTACCAAGTGCTGAGTTATAGGCACACAGCACTACGCTGGCTCCTCAAGTATATTTGATCCCCGTAAATGAACAGGAAAAGGAAGTGAAGCTAATATTTACTGAGCACCTACCACGTGCTATTTGGCTGATATGTATTACCCTCGTTAATTCTCACAACTTGAATAAATTCACAGGAAATGATAATAAGTGTGCTTATTTCCAGATAAAGAAACTGAGACTGTAGAGCTTTAAGTTACTTCCTGGAGATCGTATGAATCATAAACACCAGAACCAGCTTTCCAACCCCAGCCTGATTCTCTGACACCATACATTTTCCCACCTTATCCAAAACATTAAGGAGAGACATTTAGGCCAGGCCTGGTGGTGCATGCCTGTAATCCCAGCATGCTCCAGTAAGGCAGGAGAATAGAAAGTTTGAGCCCAGCCTACACTTAGCAGCTTAGTGAGACTCTGTCTCAAAATAAATAAAAAATAAAGAGCTGAGATATCCGAAGGTCCTGGGTTCAATTCCCAGTACTGCCAAAAGAAAAAAAGAGATACTCACTGTATGTGTAACATAGTTTTCTGTGGCCCCTAAGATTTTGTCATTTTCCTCCGCTCCACAGATAGGAGCTTTCTGCTTAAAATTTTTGAGGTTTAAAAAAATTTCATCCCAGTCAAAACTTAGCAGTGTAATAATAGCATCACATTTATATAGAGTTTTAAAATTTTCAGGGCTTTTCCATAATTATTGAGTTGAGTCCTTAAGATAGTGTCACAAAGGTGTTATACACCCGCTTCACAGAATGATAAACTGAGCTTAGAACAGTTGCGTACCCAAGACCGGTACCACTCACACGGCCCATACAGCTGCGTGCTCCCCGCACTCCGCAGGGCACTGCTTCCAGGCCTGGATCTGTTAGATGAGGCCTGCAGACTGAGACACTTAGACAGTCTTAATAGAGAGAGAGTAGAGGCAGCATGGTGGCAGCGGAGCCCGGCATTCGGGACACTTTCCTGAAAGGTTGTGACCTCTCCTCACCCACAGAACAGGCTGGAAGTGTAGAAGCTCTCACACGGATAGCTGCCTGCAAGGAGCTTGCGGTTCTAGGGCAGATAAGAATGACTTTACAAGATGAAAATGATCGGCGAGGGCACGCAGGTCTGGAGGGGAGTGGAGCTGGCGTTTTTTGGCCCTGCAAATAGCTGCCCATCTGCTCTCTGTCAGAATATGTTAGGAGTGCATCTGGATTGCTGCCCCTGAGCCTCGGCTCCAAGCCGGTCATGTGGTTGTCTCCACGACAACTCCAGGAGCAGTGGAAACTGCTGCGCTTGGAGCCAGATGCTACTCTGCACATGTGGTCTAATTAGACGGGGTTCCCTGCCTCCCTGCACCTCCTTCTCCCCCTAGCACACACTGCCTTCTATCTCTCCCACCTCCATCCATCCCCCAAGCCGCCTCGCACATTCTCAGACTGCTGGCTGACTCCCCACCCTGCTGGCCTCTTCTTCGGCCATGTCCCTGTTGCCAAATGTGCAGAAGAGTGATTCGTGAACACCAGTGGAGAGCCTGCCCTGGCACAAACACTTGCGGGACATAGGTTGACAGACCAGGCAAACACAGCCCGTACCCTTGAGAAGTCACCTCCAAAGAGGAACTGGCCATAAATGCCTCAGCAGAAGGGAGCCTAGCAGCTCAGGACCCAAGGAAGGGACACCTGGTCCAGAGCAAGACAGGGAGGTGGCTTACAGAAGGGTCCCGGCACCTGGCCTTGTGTTAGTCTTCAGGAGGTGAGGGGCTCACTGGCCTGAGCAAACAGGGAGACAGCTTCCCGACAGCACATACAGTGTGTGCAAAGACCAGAGACACAGGTCCTCCCAGAGGAAGCACGAGATGTTCAGGCACAGGGAGCTGTGGTGGGTGAAGGGGCAGGGCCACACCTTGGGTGGCTTTGCTTCAGCTCAGTACTCTGCTTGGGCCTGCGGGTACTGGGAGCCAGGAAAAGAGGTGACACAATGACTATGGAGGGGTGAGGCTCTGAGGACACCAGGATGTCCATGCTGTGGGCTTGCCTGGGCCACACTTAGTGAAAAGGAATTATATTAGGTCACGGGTAAAACATACAGTTAATGTATATAAATAACAAAACTGCCTGGTGTGGTGGCACCCACCTGCAATCCCAGCACTTGGGAAGCTGAGGCAGGAGGATCACTACAAATCTGAAGCCAGCCTGAGTGCAAGGCTAGCCTGAACTACAAAGTGAGACCCCTGTCTCAAAAATAAATAGATAAATAAATAAATAAATGAATAAGTGACAAAACTTTCTTCTTTATATAGTTATAACAATTTTTAAAAGAGGGCAACATCAGCAAAACTAGTGGTTTACCTTGTTTTTGTGAAACTAATGTATTAACATTTGGGTCGATGGAAATGGTCACAATTCTTGATGGGCTCTCAAAATGCCTGTTAGAAATTTTTTATCTAATTTTACTGTTCATGTGCTTCATCCTTGAAAATAGCTGTTCATAAATGCATGTACTGCCTAAAACTGATGATATGGATAAGGTGTAGTTGCAAAGTGAACTCTGTTTTTCTCTCAAGTGATAGGTCTTTAAAGTCTAGTAAAGAAACGTGATCAAATTTTTCTTTTTTTTTTTTTTTTTTTTTGCGGTACTGGGGATCGAATTCAGGATCCTGCACTTGCTACAAATTTTTCTTTGAATTGAATATCTGATTGCAACTCTATACATGTCAAAAATTAACAGTTAAGCAACAACTTGTTTTTCTAGTATTGGCAGTGTTGTATAAGCACCTATAACAATAGCATAAGCCAGGTCTCCCTGGTAGATTTTTGTGCTTTCTGTACCACAGGTGCTTTTAAAAAGAACTATTTTAACTTGTTATTCTATGTACCAACACAAGAAGTCCTAGCTGAATAATTAAATACAACTTAAATGTCTGCTTAACAATAGTAAATGCCTATCTTCACAGGCACACACAGTGCAGGTAGGGGGAGACGCATTGCTGATGATGGCCCCATTTTACCAACCAGGCCGCACAAGTGATTGTAATGTGTAACACACACAGGTTTCAGTATGACTATGTGTGGCAGGTGCAGGAGGCAGAGTCACACTACACCGTGCCTTCCCCAATGCAGAGTTCACGTCCGTCTACATAATCCACACCCAACCACTGTACAGTCAAGTCATGAAAATATTGTTAAAAACCACATAAAATGTCAAAAGCTTCCAGTCTCATGGGCCTGCATTAGAGTTGTCCAGGGCCACAGGGGTGCCACAAACTGGACATGTGTAGGGTCAGTGAAGCCCCTCAGGAAGTTGCCCAGCAGATGAAGCCTACTGCCGTCACACTCCAGGCTCCTCCTGGGCCTGGGCAGAACAGGCTTCTGGGAGAATCACCTGCACATGCTAAAAAATATTTTTGTGTCTTCTAAGAGTCCAGAATCCACTGCTTCTTGACTCTCTGGCACTTGGAAAGATATCCCCAGTAAGAAGGAAGAGAATCAGTATCTCCCTCCCTCAGTCCATGCACAATTCCCTGCCAACCCCAACGACATACGCTCCTCCCTGCATACCACTGTCCGTCAACCTTTCCTCCTCCATCCCTTGTCCTTGCCCTCCTCGTCCTGCTTCTCCAGCCAGCGAGCACCTGCTGCTCCATGGCGTAGGCTTTTGTATCACCTTCTCTTATATGACTTTGTTTGGACTCTGCTCCACCAGGACAGGGTCACCTCAGTCATAGGTGTTTTCTTGGACAAAGTGTACCTGCAACTGTCCAGCAGAAAAAGGGCATCTGAAAAGAGCCATGAAGAACACTGCCCTCCACCAGCACCTGCCACAAACCGTTCCGTCGTGGAACCTTTACAATCATTGCATCGTGTTAAACCTCAGATGTGAAGTAAGGAATATCCCCATTGTACAGCTGAGGAAACTAAGGCTTAGAAAAGCTCACTTCCTTCCCCTTTCCTGAGCTTTGAGCTGCACTGAGCTCCTTTGAGCCCCCAAGCCCTAGTAACCCCACCCAGTGACTGGACTCACTGAACAGGGTCTGCAGCTGCAGAGCATGGAAAAGAACATTGTTGTGTGGTTGACTATCTGCAGTCTCTCACATTTCTTAGAAACCCAGAGGGAAAGCCTATTTCAGCATCTGAGCATACTGGGAGTTCCAAGGTGTTGTGGGAGGCACCTGGGCTGTAGGTCACACCAAACTGACCTCAGATACTGCTGAGGCCCTTCAGCCTCTCTGGCTGTAGCCAGTCCCCAAGGTGAGGATGAGGAGCCCATCTCCATGGCATTATCATAGGATGCCAAACTGCAGCATAGTCTCCAGCACCTAAGCGGGGACTATACAGGAGGCAGCTTTTGTCCAGGCTCCTTTTCCCCCAGCTGAGTCAAGATGTTACTTCCGCCGCTCCACTGTGTGTCCTGCACAGGTAATCCCTGCGTCTTGCACTGAATCAGGGCTGCCTGAAGTAGAATCACTTAACACCTGCTGTGGGCAGAATTTGAGGTAGAAAACGGATTGGTTGTGGCCCCAACTGAGAGTCAAGCCCTCAGTTAACCACCGTGCCTGGATCCCCCGCAATCCTCTCATAGCTCCGTGAAGCAGGAAATCATACCCCAACATCAAAAATGAGAAATGGGGTTTTCTCAGGAGTTAGGGACTTGCCCTGAGTTCTAGACACAGTGCATGGCAGAGCCTCTGTTCCCTCTCACCCTCCTTTCTACCTCTTCACTGAGGGCTGTGTATCATAATTCTCTGTGGAGGTCATGGCAGACACTGAAGAGAGAAACGTCATCTACATCTGGAAACCGCGCATGTTGGCATTAGAAAGTACCTTCTGGATTTCCCAGTCGCCCCATTTCAGAGAGAAAGAAACTAGGCAAGGAGAAAGAACCGAGGCCCAGTCAGATACTTGACTTTCATCCTTGTAGTCTTTCCACTCCTCAGTGCTGCCATTTGTCCATAACCAGAAACTTCCTCCCGAAGCCTCCTGCGCACCAGACCTGTGCCAGCCACAGGCGACAGCAAGGACAAAGGATAATAAGTAAAGGAACCAAGAATTTAACAAACAAGCCCCAATTCGATATGTGGACTCTGCTATGAAGGAACCTCCCAAGAGCCATTGTCCCTAAGGGACTCAGGGAAGGGAGCTGCTCACCTGACCTGGTTAGAGGTGGGGCTTCTTGTCTCTGCTGACCAGTCTGTGCTCATTCAGTTTTATGTGGACGTCCTTTTGTCTCATGATCTCTGAGTCCCATGTTCCCATTGCTACAGCTGATGTTGGATGTCCTGTCGATGGGTCTTCAGGTTGATTTCTTTCCCTCCTAGGGATCCACCAGCCCTCTGAAAGCCTAGGAACCTCTCTTGCACTGTGTCCTCCCTGCTCTAAGACATGAAACCCTCATCCACTCAGTTTGGGGAGGACCCTTCCTAAGACTGGCACTGGTGTGCCAGTATTAAGCCCAGAATCAGACCCCAGTGGCAACTAGTACTTTTGACACTGCCCTGGTGGCTGAGCCAGAGGGTGCTTGATACCATGTGTGTCCCAGCTGGCCTCTGTCCCAGGAGAGAGCCATTGCTGGGCCGCCACACGGAGATGACCCCTGTCCCTCACATTAGCTCTGTGCCTGAACTGCCAGCTCCTCTGTGGTCTTTCCCTATCTAAGGAATCCAGTACTCAGGCTGGGGTAGATTTTGTTATTTCTATCAGATCAGTGAGGTCAATGGTGCTGTGAACTTGGGTGGTGAGGTGTCCCGACGTGAGAATTTTTAAGAATTAATCTGTCAGATATTGCCCAGATCAGTGAGAAAACGGAGGCTCTGGCAGGTGACACAACTACCACAGGCGTGTAGTAGGACCACAATTCCCGGTCCTTCCTCCTGAGCCCACTCCCAGTGTCTCTGTCCTCTCCTCCGTTTATTTGGACTCCTTCTAGAGCAGCTCCAGCTGGCAGCTCATGTGTCAAATGCAATCTTGTAATTATTTTTCTTAATGGAACAGAAATAATATCGTGTTCCATGAGCCCCAAGGCCAGGCAGACTTTGCTTCAAATTCTGGCTCTGCTGCTGACCAGCTCTACAACCTCTGGCGGTAGGTGACCTCCCCTCTCAGAGGCAGAGGAGCCTCAGTGTCCTTATCTGTGAAATGGAGATCATCATAATACCTGTGTCTCAGAGCACGTGGGGGAGCCGTTCCTGGGGAGAATGAACGAGGTAATGCATGTAAAAACCACCACGCATAGGTTAGTGCTCAGCAAGCGGTAGCTGGTTTTAATCACTGCACCTGCTTTCCTCTAAGAGCTGATTCCCATCTGCATCTCTTAGGGGAGGAAAATCTTGAGCTAGTATGCATGAAGACCAACTTCATTGTGTCTCCTCGGCTTCCACAGGCCTCCTCGCTCATCTGCGTGCCTGCGCTAATCAGAATTTCCTGACTTCTCCCTGTTTGTCTCAGTTAATGCAGAAGGAAGGGGCTGCTGGTGCAGAGGAGCTGAGGCGTGGGCTGACGCGCCTGTGATTTGAATGTCTTTACTATAATCTAGCAAGAGTGTGTGGGGGCTTCTGTCAATACTGGAGCTGTGGCCAGAATGGGCAAATACTGTCAGCCCGGCCGTCTCTGCCCCTGCAAATCATCCAAGTAGCTCTTGTCGGACACCCACATTTCCCCTAACTTAAATCATCCGAACAGCAAGCCAGCTTCACGATGAGACATTGATTCTTTGTTTAGGGCTTGTTATAGTGACAGGAGCCCAGGCTGGGAATATATCCCTGGCGTGCCTCGGCTGCTGCACAAATGCTTCAGAAAACTTGTCTCGATCTTATCACCCTAAGTATGGCTTGGCCCAGCCCAACCAGGGTCATCTGACTGTGACCTTCCTTCCCAAGTTGACCTGGTGTCCCAGTGTGTACCTTGTCGTGTCTTGCAGTGGGGAACAGTGTGCTTGGACTTGGGAATTGTTAGAGCCCTGAACTCTGGGGCTTTGTGCCAAATGCTTCCCCAGTCTGGAAATCCTGTGCTCATCTGAGAGATAATGGTACGTGAAGGTCTCAGAGTTGTGGCAATTCAGTGAGGGCAAGACACAGGCTGTCATGGGCAGGGCAAGTGCTCAGGTGATGAGACACTGAGAGTGGGCCCCCTTCTCCTTACTCTGATGCCTGCCTCTGGCCAACCCGAAGTTACTGCAGCTTTCCTTCTCCCCTGTGTTCCAGGGAGAGTTTGGACTCTCTAGGCCAGATGCCGCATAACGCTTTTCTGTGTTCTGTAGGAGCGCAGCCTGTTCCTTGGCACCCACCCCAGCTGACCTGTGAGGAGACATCTTCTAACCAGCACAGCCTGATCCTCCCTTCCTGGGAGCAGAGCTGAGGCTATAAGCCTGGGATTTGAGGGCATTTAAATGAACATAACTAAGATGGGACTGCTGCTGATAAATGGGATCAGACTCCTTGGCTTTCTTTATTCCATTTGAGTTTTTAAAAATGACTGTTGGTTAGTCGAGACCGGTCATTCTCACCTCTGCCAGTGGCTCTCAGCCTTGTCTGCACTAGAGTCAGTTTTTAGAACTACAGCCGTGGCACTGGGGATTTTAAAAGCACCCTGGTGATTCTGAGGCATAGCTGAGGTTGAGAACTATTGACCTGCGCTGTCTCATTCATCCCTGCTTGATCCCCAGCAATCCCATGAGGTGTGTGACTTCACTCTCGGAGATGATAAGGGTGAGCTCTGACAGGCATAGTCACTTGCCAAAGGTGGCGGCAGGGGCGGCAAGGAGCAGAACGGAAACTGGAGCTCTGTGTGTCCCAGTCCCCTGGTTGCCTTTCCTGGAGTGACAGTGGATCAGCGCCTGCCTCCTGGGAGATGGTAGCACTCTGAGGACAGCATGCCCAGTGTGGGTGCGCTAGTGAGACATGGGACGAACTGGGGCCCTCTCCATCTGGGGCACCAAGTAGGGGCATCCCAGAGATGTGGCAAGGAGGGAGCCAGGACTGCTGACGCCTGGCACGGCTGTGTGGTGAAGGCCAGCCCCAGACCTCTGCAGGAGAGGGTGTACAGGTGGGGTGGGTGGGGTGTCATAAACAAGGGAAAGGCAGCTCGGGAAGGCCGCAGAGAACCTGGAGTGTCATGCTTAGGGGTTTAAAAACCCCGTTTGCAAGCCGGGCATGGTAGCGCACGCCTGTAATCCCAGCACTGGGGAGGCTGAGGCAGGAAGATCATTGCAAGTTCAAGGCCAGCCTGGGCCACAAAGTGAGCTCAAGGCCAACCTGAACTGCTTAGCGAGACCCTGCCTCAACAACAACAGACCGTTTGCATGGACTCACAGTCTGGCCTCTAACTCTTCTGCCTTACTGATCCAGAGCGGCAGCCTCTGAGCCACCTACTGAGTCATTAACCCAGAAAAGATAAGAGAAAGCGAGTCCCATACTGGCCTCCCCAGTCTGCAGCTTGCTGAGTCATACAGGGCCTGGACTTGGTTTAATCCTCTGCTGTCACCATCTTAAAATTCTTAATACTTGTCTTTGACCTTGTGCTTTGTGAATGAAGTCCAATGAGATGGTGGAGCATGGATGTGAGAAAGGAGACAGGCATGATTCATGTCTTCCCAAGATTCTGGCTAGCCCAGCCTCGCAGCATCACAGTGCCCCCTGGCCCAGAGCTGCAGAGGCCCCGTGGTGTGTGGGAGATCAGCAAGATGGAGAGCACTCACTAGGTAAACACAGTACTGTCTATAACACGGTAAGTGGGGCACTGAGAACCCAAGGAGGCCACACCTCATGGAAACAGAACTAGCTTTGGATGCAGTGGGCTGGTAGTGTGTTCTTGGAAAGGCGTGACCAAGGAGACTGCCGTGCTTCTTGTTCACGTTACTTGGGAACAGAGCAGTCGTAGTTCCTCTTCATTCTCATTAGCAAGCTGAAGGTGGAGAGTTTACTATGTAGAGTGTGCTAATGTCAAGAAATAAAATAAAAACTTGTATTCAGTACTTCTGCTGTCTAGTAACAACAAAATACAGATACATGTACCGACTATGAAACATACTTCATCTGAGTTAACATATAAAACTGGCATTGCCTAACGTAAATTTGGATTAGAAAATTAATGCTAATAGTTTTAAATTTTGGGCTGAGGGTGTAGCTCAGTAGTAGAGCATATGCCTATCAAGAACAAAGCCCTGAGTTCAGTCCCTATCACCACACCAAAAAATGAAAGTAATTTTTTCATTACTCAGAATGACAGAAAATAGTAAGCAAACACTTATAGACCTAGAAAGAGATCTTAAAAGAAAACAAAGTTTTAGACTTTTGTATGTGCTTTTATACTTTAGTGTCATTTTTTCCCGTTTATTCATTTTACTGTGGGCCCTGCATATCATATTGCCACCCATGGTATATCCAGCCTTCCCTCCAAGAGGATGTGTGTCTGTGGGTGCTCTATCACAGAAAAATCTATTTGTAGCGATCTGTTTTAACCTTAAGAGTGACCCTGTGAGGTAGTTCCGAGCTGCATGATTGTCACAGGTGAAGGAAGACGAGTCACCTGCAGTCATGTAGCTATAGCTCATTTCAGCTCTTTTTGACTCCAAGTCACATTCTGTCTCTACCACATCGAGTTACTTTAAAGGGATCAAATCAAAACAGTTTTAAGTTTTTATGAAGGTGCCTGTACCAGAACCAAACCTAGACCTGGCGTTTGTTCCCTGAACCAGACAAGATTCTTTCGTAACAGGAGCTTTCCTTTTTAACCCTTCATTATGCAATTTTTCAAACTTCTACGAAGTCAGGGAATCCCCAGTTACCCAGAGTCTCTAATATAAAACCTTCTATCATTTTTGAGATTAAATTAAAATGTTAAGTTTTTAATTGTAAAGTACACGTGAACTTTAGCATTTAACCATTTTAAAACATACAACTCAGTAGAGTTAAGTACATTCACCCTGAGGCAGAATCACCACCCTCCATCTCTGCAACTGTTTCATCTGGCAAATCTGAAACGCCCCTCCCGCCAGTCAGCTCCCCATCCCCTCCCCCACAGGCCCTGGAAGCCACCATTCTACCCCTGTTAATTTGACATGTGGAATCACGCAGAATTTTTCTCTTTTGACTGGCTTGTTTCACTTAGCATCATGTCTCCGAGATTCATCTGTACTGTGGCGTGTGTCAGACCCCTTCCTCCCCTTTTAAGGCTGGGAATGCGCCACTGTGGGTAAATACCACATTTTGTATATCACCTGTAGCTGCACCACGGGGCTGCTTTCATCTTCCGGCGATTGTGAATAATGCTGCAGTGGGCGGGACTTCTGACGCTCTTGGATCATCTGTACTTTCATCTGTTCCACCCCCCACCCGCGTCCAGTTACTATTATTCGCAAGGGCTGTGTTCTGTTTATCTATTCTGTTTATCTTTGTATTTCCCTCACACAGAACCCGGCACATGGGAGCTACTTTTAAAATGTTTGTATGGATGGGTCTTTCTACATTAATGTTTTTCAGATTTTAAGCAAAATCTGTAAAGAGATTTCTCTTTGTTTTTTCTTTGACTCTCATAGTAAAGTATGCATAAAATTTTGATAAAAATTAAATCTGTTAAAAAAAAGGATCTGCTACTTTAGGTATGGATTGGCAGAACAAGAAAAGTTGCTGAAGAAGTTAGTGGGAGGTTGTATTTTTATACTAGTACTCACAGTGCTTTGGGTAATAAAGTCATTTACTTCTGGAATTCTCAGAAACCTTTAGAATCACAATTTCACCTGTTAACAAGGATTCAACTCATTAGTGATGGAGTTTTTGACTGATTCTATATGTCAAGAAGATAATCCACAGTACAACTTGTCTTTTTGCAGTGAAGTCCTTGGTAGGGTTGAGCAGCTGTGTTTAACTGTCCTTTGGGTCATAGATGGAAAACTCTGCTAATGCCACCTAAGCGCAAATCCTCACGGCCTGACTTCTCCAGAATTAATATTGCCATCAGCCAGTAGTCCCAGCACCTAGAGAGTTACCTAAGAAGACAAAAGGTTTATTCAGTGTAGTAGGAGAACTAAATCAGCACCTCACAAGGAGAGAATTATCTGCACTGGAGAATAGAGTGGGGGTGGCCACACAAACTGCGGGATGGAGCTGGACAAAGGAAGGGGGTCTCTGCGTCCTTGCCTGGGGCCTGGGGCAGAAACAGCCTTCACAGCGGCTTGCTTTCTGCAGGGAGCAGTTAGTCTCTGGAGGACTGGTGCTGAGGGCTGCAGGGAACCTGAAGGACTCCAGGATTAAATAGAACACCCCTGCTCTCTAGCAGGTGCCCAGAGGTCCTACAGTTAGAGCCAAGACTTCAGAGAAAAACCACATGTACAATAGCCCACAGGCTTGATGGCAGCATGATGGCTTTGGAGGCCACCAGGGACTGGGCCCTGTCTCTGCCATTTGCAAGTTGTGCCTCCTTGGGCAAGTCACCCAAGCTACCCCAGTTATTCCTCTGTAAACTGTGAGCATAATTGCTTCCCTCCCTTTTCGAGCTGAAAAATATTCCATTGTAAAGTTTCAGACTGGTAAAAAAAAAATTGTAAAGTGTGTGTCACAGTATCTCCCCCAGAGCCTGTGACAAGATGAAGTGTACTACAGTTGTTGTCAGTGTCTTAGAAGGGAAGAATTGGCTTGAACCAACAGGATTTGCCTGCCTAACTCCTGTTCACCCTTCTAAGCTCAGCCAAAAAGTGTCCATTCCCTGTCGTATTGTTTGACCTCCTGTGTCAAAAGGATTCACCTTTTCTTTTGACTCCTGCGAACGTTTTGCTCACTGCCTGCAGTGACACAACACAGCATGATAATAATATTTGTTTCCATGTCTGACACATTGTTATTACTTAAGCTCTTTGCAGAACCCCCACCCCCTTTGTCACATTCCCCTGAAGGTTTCCCATCCATGTCTATGTCCTTTTGTCCATTTTTATGGCATAGACACCTGGTCCAGAGGGATGTCATCTGCAGTCGACAGATAGCAGGCCCAAACTGTTCCTGTCTCCCCAAAGATGAGATTCTTCCTGCTCTCCTGTGGCTCAGTTCTGCCTCGGGCTACCCTTACATACATATCTGGCCACAGACTCTCAAATGTATCAGTTCTGCAGCAGATATCTTCCTGACAGTGCTGGGCTGGAGCTCCAGGGGTGAATGCTAACAACTCCAGTGAGCATTTCCTCTGAGTAACTCTAAACCCACTGGACACAAGTGTCATTCACCTGGCATCGTATTCCAAGACCTTTTTACTGTCAGGCCAGGCAGCATCTTCCCCCACACCAGGATCACAGGGCTCCTACAGCAGGAACCAGGGTCAGACTCATTCTGTAGTTCCTTAACTAACATCCCTGAGTTTCTAACTGGAGGCTGGGCTCTGTACTATGCCTAGAGTATATAGGGATGAGTTCATCGGGACCCTGCCCTCCCAAGCTCCTTTTCCAAGGAACACTAGAGAAGACTGTCCGAGCAGGGATGAGTGACTGCCACACCCAGGCCTGACTTAGCAGGAGGGCAGCCCAGGCAGAAGGACTAAAAAAAAAGTAAGGAGAAAAGTAGGAGAGAACATGGTATGTAGGGAGCAGAGGCAAAGGGACCCAGAAAGACTCTAGAGGAAGAAAGCTGAGGTCATCTTGGGAAGGCTCTGCATGCCCAGCTAAACAGCTTTTCCTTTCCCCTTCCACAAGGGATGCTTTGTGTGTGCCATACACATTCACTGTCAGGTGCGTAATGTTGAGCAAAGTGAGTACCGTTCCTGCCCTCATGGAGCATCTGGTCTAGGGGAAGCAACAGGCGTGGAAGTCCCCAAAAGGTGGCATCTTGTCAGTCAGAGTTCTTGAGTAGAATTGGTGACACGATCCAGTTTGCACTTTAGAACTCACTCACTCTGGCCAGAGGAACTGGCATGGACTAGGAAGAAAGAGACAGGGGAGGGATATAGAGGAGAAGTGGGAGTCCGGGCCTACACCAGGGTCATGGGTGGTGGACAGGGAGCGAGAGACACTGCACAGGTAGAATGGAAAGGACTTGGGAAGTCTGATATAAGTCTGTAATGGGTAACTACCAGATTTGAGGTGTAGTCCTGATGGAATAATACCTGGGCGCGTGGATGACTTTGAGGTAACAGTGACCAATCTAGATGGCCGGCGAGACCTGTATGTTTAGAGATAGGAAAAAGCGTCTGAGCTAACAGTCTGTGTCGTGAGTTGCCAGTGTACAAGTGGTACTGTGCCATGGATGAGATCACTTGCAGAGAGAGTTAATTGCCCTGCCTTTGTCCCAAAGGTGAGAGGCAAAACTTCCAAGCCTCAGGAACAGTGTTCTAGTGAGACTCCTGTTGGTTATTAGTACCTGGTCTCTCAGCTGTTCAGTGACAAAGATAGCAACCCATGCCATTGTATTCAATGTCTTGAACAGATCTTTTCCCCCGGAAACTAGCTTTTTTTTTTTCCTCCTCTTATACACAATACAAAGTTTCTATTGTTTTCCTCCTTGCTTCCTCATCCAGGAAGCTCAGAGATAATGCTGTAACTAAATTTTAGAAACTATAGGATCAGCATATCGAGATACTGTATTCCCATTTTGTATACTTCTGCCTGAATTTTTCCTTGTTGTCTCAGATGCTTTGTAAAATTAGATAGGGCACAACTGTATGAAACTAAATTTTACCCCACCTACATGTTCTTGGGTCACCCTTGAAGCCTGTGCAGTAAGTCTTCCCAGTTGCAAGCTAATATTGGCTAGATTGAAACAGGAGAGACGCTTGGAACTTGCAGAAGCTAGACAGTAAATTTAACACTCACGTAACTCATTAAAACAGGATAAAAGTGAAACTTCAAACATCTCTGTGTTTGCCACCAAGTCTGTGAAGGGGGTGGAGGTACCCTTAATTCAGCTCAAGATGGAAAAGTCTGATCTTTCTGAGTTGAGAATACACCACTGAAATTAAAGACTTGTCTGTGTAGATAAGCACTCCAATGCATTCAAAGAAAGATCGAGGTGTTAACTATACAAGACTGGGGTTTTTAAAGCATAGGGTATCATCTTCTTGACTTGTAAAATGTAGTTGGTGAAAGCAAAGTTCCTTATCAAAAATAGCTCACACAGAAAATTGACTAGATGGTAAATTTTATTTTTGATCACCCTATAATTGTTTTTAAATTATAATTTGGTGTAGATTAAGATCACTGGGTACATGGGTTTCAGACTGTG
This sequence comes from Dinomys branickii, assembly GCA_004027595.1. NCBI lineage: Eukaryota > Metazoa > Chordata > Mammalia > Rodentia > Dinomyidae > Dinomys > Dinomys branickii. Next base: position 90,944 of record PVLD010000642.1, on the reverse strand, counting down.
CTGGTGCCCCCTGAAGGTCAAAGGTGCCTGCGGGTCGGGGTCGAGAAGGCCACCAAGCAAGGAGAGCCCAGCCACCTATACCCCCTCTCCCCAGCTCCCAGCAGAGCAGCTCAGTTCTGCCTAGGTAGCAGGGCGCCTTGTGGATGAGGTTCTGCAGGAACCCAGGGCCCTGCCCTTAGAAATGAAAAAGAGAAGCTGGAAATGGTCACACTGCAAGGCATGCCGCTAGCTAATTACTGCCGGGGTTTGACTGTCTCTGAGGCAGGAGGGGAGCGATGAAGACTCGGAAATCTGATCTTGGATTCCTGCTCTGTTTCCTTCTACCCTCTGTGACTTTGGGGTTTGACTCTTTCTCCCGGAAACAGCGTCTTCAGCCATAGTTTAGTATGATTCTGGGGATGCCAATGACTTCATTAATTCAAATTAGGAAATCAGCAGGTGTGGAAGTTCTGCTGGAAGGATGTTAAGTAACGATGGCTCTCCCTCCATGCCTCTGACCCTCCTGTCTTCTCCGTTTCCCAGGAGGAACCCATCACCTTCTGCGAGGAGGCCTTCGTGTCCCACTATCGCTCTGGAGCCATGCGTCAGTTCCTGCAAAACGCCACACAGCTACAGCTCTTCAAGCAGGTGCCCAGCCTTCCTCGGTGTCCTGTGTCTGGCCCTCTGCAGGGATTTCTGCAGCTGTATCCACTCCAGCCCTGAGGCTGTAGGCGAGGAGGGAGCCCAAGCTAGAGCTTGGGGGAGGGGACTGGGGAAAGAAGGTTGGTCAGCCACCAGATAGGCCCTTGGCAAATGTGCTGTGTTGCGTTGTGTTTTGTTTTGCTGCGTAAACAGCTGGCTTTTAAGAAAACTTCATTTTATAGCTGCTTTCCTATCTTGGAAAGTGTGGCTGGTCTTGGGGCATATACCAAGATGCCCATATGGGTGGTTTTCCCTATTCTACAGTGTCTCCCTCTCTCTCTCTCTCCCTCTAGTTTATTGATGGGCGATTAGACCTTCTCAATTCTGGTGAAGGTTTCAGTGATGTTTTTGAAGAGGAGATCAACATGGGGGAGTATGCTGGTGAGAAGCCCTCTTTTCCCTTCTGGTATACAGGCTGCTCTAGACTAGGTACAGCTGGCACGCAGTGGCAGGGACTCATTCTCTCCTTCATTAGGGGTTGGAAAGATACAGATTTCAACCTTAGCCTTGAAATGATTGGGAAATTCCTCTCCAGTTTTGATGAGATGCACATTGGCCTCTGTGATATTTATGGGGCTGGTTATTTTACCTGCATAGACAGAGTCAGGTGTAGTGATACAGGAGATGCACACAAGATACTGAATTAGGGATCCAGATTGAAATCAAGACCCTTCCTCTTTGCCAGCTCTGGGACCTGGGTCAAGTCACTAAATCTCTTTTAGCTGAAGTTCGCCTATTTATGCCCTGAGAGTGGCACTGCCTGCTTCACAGGACTCCTGCTGAGATGAAATCAAAGTAAGGACAGTTTTGTACTGTCACCCAAAACAGTCCCAGCAAATGTTTCTTTAGACTGTGGCCATCGTTGCTGCCAACCCAGTCTCTATAGGACAAGAGAGATCATCCACTCATTTATCAGAGCTAGTACCAGAGGCCCAGAGAAGGTATTGCCAATTGTGCCTTCTGAATTCCAGGTCCCATAAGCTCCATCTCTGACAGTGAAGATGCTGTTAAATAGTACTTGTAGGTTCAGTGTTTGACGGCATTGTTACTGCTCATAGACTCAGGTTTTGGATACAAAATGATAATACTCGTGTTGCTAACCCCTCCTATTGCTATGCATGTCCAACCAGGACCACGCTGGTAACCTGAAAACGGTGTACAACTCATAGAGCCAGGCGCTATCTCCAGTTATTCATACTTCAGGCCCTGCCAGCCCATGCTGCACAGAGATCCTACACAATTAGTAAGACCAGTGTGGCATCTATACATAATAATGGCAGATTGTTGACAAGAATTTCCCGAGCACTGAAGTATCCAGAACTCACAAACATTGAAGGACCTAATTTCTTAACCCTAGTTCTGCCCTCATGGAGGTTACGAAAGAGAAATGCATAACTAAAGATATAAAAATTAAAACGGCATAGGTGCAAGAGGAGCAGAGTTTTATGCATTGGGATCAGGCTTTCATGATCCTGCTTGCATACAAGGAGAGTTTCCCAATGAAGCAGACTTTTGAGTCGGGATCCAACCATGGAGTGTGAGTTCTGGGCAGAAGACAGGCTTTATTAAACTAGGTCCATGGCTTCTAAAAGAGCTTTCTGATGATGAGACCCCTTCACCTGTATCAGAGGAAATGACCAGCAGCACCTCCTCCTTCCTTCCCTGTCACTACTAGTCAGGTACCCTGGAGGGGGAGTGTTTGTGCACTGGGACACCCAGCCCAGTGGTGGTTCCTGTCCAGGCATGGCTCACAGTATGTCAGAGAATCTGGGCTTCTAAGTGGGTGTTACCTGTGCTCGGGATGTTCAGAGAAGAGAAGAAGCAACATCCTGAGGAAATGACACTTCAGCTGTCTGTTGAGTGCCCCAGGCAGAGAGAGTAAGGGATGGCAATCAGGTGAAGGAACAGCATCACAAGAGCCCGGAGCTGAATAAACCCCTCGTAGCCAGAGCAGAAGGCTGTGCAGAATGAAAGCCTAGGACAGAGAAGCAGAGGGAGGTGCGGTGGGACTGCTGCTGAGTCTACCCTTGCTCCTTTTGGCAGTCTGGAGGCCTGGAGGGTTTGCAGTTAGGGCACTGGTGCGGACAACTTGGAGAGAAAACCTGGCTATGATTAACTGCTGCCTCCTTCAGGGCGGGACATGGGAGCCTGCAGGCCACTCTCCTGACTGAGCTTTCCCGGTCCTGCCTGCTGAAAGCAGTTTAAAGAACTCTTCAAATCGCAGCTTCTCTGACTTCTCTTTTCCCCCAGGCAGTGATAAACTGTACCATCAGTGGCTCTCCACCGTCCGGGTAAGTGTGCCCTGCTCAGAGCCACCCGACCTCTCCTTGGCTTCTTGGCTGCCCTCTGCTCCACAACCACTTACAAAGCTGCTGTAAGGCCTAGAGTTCTCCATTCTCTCAGCTGAAGATGACTTTGTCTTAAAGCCAGGCCATTCTCCTGCCAGGCAGAGGCTGGAAGGATGGGGTGGTCCAGCCTCTGTGGGTGCAGGGAGGAAAGGGAGGAGGATAGGCATCTTCCTCCGCAGGAAGCCAGCCAAGGCTAGTGAACAAGATGTTGTTGTCCTAGAACATCTCTGGGAGTCTCCTTCCAGGGCCAGTGTGCTCGTCACCACCATGCGGAAAACAGAAGTGTGTCCCTCTTGCTGCTTTACAGTATCTCACAGCAAAGGCTCCTGGGAAGATGGAGAACACATCCCTGAGAGATTTTTTCATCTCACAGTTGGTGTAAACAATTCCTTGGGTCAGGAGCCAGTTGCCTAGGCTTCAAGAAACTCTACGCAATTCAAATTCTTGCTTACCTTTCCGTGAGCTTATATTTGAGCATGTCCTGGAGGCCTACTGTGTGCTAGGCACTAGCTTGGTACTGGGAACACACAGGGAACAGCTCAGGCCCCGCCCTGGAGGAGCTCCCCGTCTTGTTGGGGAAGCAGGCACGTAAACAGGCAACTCCAGCATAATGCGATAAGTGTTCTCTCCTGCTTTGGGGCCAAGAGCACTGCTGCCAAGGCAGGTCCCTTGGAAGTGGCTGCAGTTGGCCAAGAGTAAGCAATTCCTTGATGAAAGACTGCCTTTGTTCTCCTCCTATGGCCAAACACAGTGCTTGGCAAATCAGAGACAAGCAATAAGGACTTGTTGATTGATTGATAAAGGGAGTTTCAATACTCCAAAGGACCATTTAACTAGGATACTGAGTAATTTTGGAAGGCATTATGGAATAAATGAGTGGGTGAAAATTTCCTATTGTCCTACAACACAAAATGCTTTCTGGGTCAAATTGTAATGTTTTTAATTAAAGTTCAAAATTTCTAATGCAAACAGTTACCAGAAACTGTGCTAAAAGTTAAAGCCAGTAATTGTATAGCTGTCTCTTATGCAGTTATATACCCACTGGTCCTAGTCTCTCTCCACTCAAATCAGTTGGATTAACTTTCCAAACTACCCCAAATCTGATTATGTAAGGCATTTGATTAAAACCCTCCAGAGTGTAGCCCCATTACCTGGGCATGCTGGGCCCTTCCTGATCTGTCCCCGTCTGGCCTGGCAGCCTCGCTTCCTGTCTCTCCCATGATACACCGAGCACTGTATAGTAACTACTTGGTGCTTCCAGAATATGCCATGGCTTTTCAGCTTACATGCTTTTCTTAGGTGCTATTCCCTGCCCCAAAGATATCATACCCTCCTGTCCCCCACATCTACTCCTACTCATCCTTCATGGATTAGGTCCAGTGTCACTTGCTATGAGATCTTCCTTTACCTTCTGTGTCTCCGAGATCCCTGAGTATAGCCACACCACCTGCTCTGGTATTATTTACCCTGGTAAGCCCCGCCCCGCCCCACCCCCAGGCCAGAAGTCTTCCAGGGCAGTGATCAGGCCTGCCTTGGCTCCAGACCTCAGAGCCTAAAAAAAATGAGCCCTTACCACACTCCCCCAGGGATGAGACTGAAGAACAGGCTGCAGACAGCTCCAGAAAGGTGGCCTTGGCTGCCTTCACTGCCTCTCTTGGGTGGAAAATCTTCCCTCTGCACCTTCTTCCCTGATTCCTAAAGAATGTGAGCAAGACACTGGTGTGGAGGATTTCCACTACAGCTCAGGTTGACACTGACGGCCACTCATTTTTTCTTATTCTCAAGATTTAGATGTTAAAGAAGGTAGCCTGCCTGAGAGAGTTTTAAAAACAGCACAGAAAAACCAGGTGAGAAAAGGAAGTTGCCCAGGTGAGGAAAGGAAGTTACCCAGGGTGAGGACAGTGTATTTCCGGATAGTCCTGGTTGATCAGGACCCTATTTTCTGCCCCAGCTTGGTGTCAGCTAGAGTCACTGGTTATGAAACTCACCTGAACATTGTCCGTGGTAACTGTAAATTCTTAAAAAGCTGCCAGTGACTATGGGAAAGCCCTTACCTCAGACAGCCTGGGACAGGGGACAGGTACTATGCAGAGCACTGACCTAGAGTCTCCCCTCAGCTATTGACACACTCCTCATCTGCAGTATGTTAATCCTCTACATACACGCACACGCACACGCACATGCACATGCACGCACACACCTCCCCCTTCCCCTCCCCCGAGGAGTCCTGCCACAATCCAAGCTATCACTGCCATGGACCGAGAACCATCTGAGCCTGCTTCTCCTCTCACCCCCTGGACTCTTGAAAGGTTGCCTGAATTGGTGAAAGTGAAAAGGTCCTTGTTGGTGTTGGCCTTCTCTATCTTCAGCCCCGCAAGTGATTGACATTTTTTATTATAGAAAGGAAGCGGAGCAATTCTGAATACTGTAAAAACAAAAGCCAATCCGGCCATGAAGACTGTCTACAAGTTCGTAAGTACCAGCCCTGGTCTTGGGCTGCACACAGATCGATTCCTCAGCACGACCAGACTCTTAAATACACCTGATCCTCTATTGCATAGGTGACTCGGGGGCCACTGCCCTGTGTCCTAATGGTCTCAATGCTTCGAGACTTAGTGGCCTTGATATTTTATGACCAGGTCAGTGACATTTTAAATTTAAGGTGTTGCCACTCACAGTCATTGCAGTAAAGAAATGAGGGGCCACTGTTTTAGTGTTTGAAATATAGGCTGAGCAGCTAAACATGAGGGTATTCCATGCATTCTGGAGAGCCAGAGGCATGGCCTGAACGTGTCCTGACAAACCTTTCCTGTGTGTCCCCATTCCACTGTTCAGGCAGCTCCCTTGCCGGCCACTGAAGTATGCTATGGTGGGAATGCTCCCTAATTTGTGTCCCAAATTCTTCATCATCTCTCTCACTGCTGCTCTGTAGGAGATGCAGTATTTGTGAGACTTGTGCCCACAGCAGAGTGAAAATAGGAGAACCCATCAGTGCCTGATGCTGCATCTTTTACAAACCTCAAGTATTTTTTTTTTCTTGTCATTGCTCTTGCTTGCTAATTTGACCCTGAGCCCCTAAAGTGGGATGGTTTAGTTTTATTTCATTTTTAATTGTGTTAGTTTTCTCTGGGCTTAAACTGTAGTTCCTGAAACAGGGTAAGTGGACACCCACAGAACAAACAGGCCTAAAATGACATAAAACAAAAGCCAGGGTGGCCACAAAATGAGATTTAGGCGATGGCATCAAAGAAATGTAGCAATATGTCTGTTGTGGCTGTTCAGCCTGAGCAGAAAACTAGTCCTGAGTCCCTGCCCTGGTGCAGTGTAGTGGATATCCTGAATCTCACAGCCGGGAAAGCTGCTGTTCTACTCTTACTGGTAGCTGTCGGCAGGCTGCTGAGATAAATAATTACAGAGAGCAGAAGAAGGGTTTGAGAAGAGGGAAAAAAAATCTGTGCCATCAAAATGCAGAAAATAAAATCTCTGCAGCCCCTTTAAGGGTTTTTTTTTTAACCTTTTACCATTGTATTTGTTTTCATAGCCATTATGTTTTCAACTTGATGATCCCATTTTTCCTTCCTTTTTCTAGTAATCAGAGAAGGTGATTCACGATGGACTGAAATCAAGCATAGTCCCTGCTGGAAACAGAAAGGGAATCTTAACTTAAATTAATTTTTCATGCAGGCAAAAGATCATGCAAAAATGGGAATAAAAGAGGTGAAAAACCGCTTGAAGCAAAAGGTACTTGAAGTTCTTATTCAAAATGTATAAGCACCGTGTATGAAATGCGTGGCCACAAAAAAGTAGGATGTGATCAATAGAGGGCTGTTTGATACAGTGTTGTTAGCACACTTCAAAATGCATTACCAGCTGTCCGGGAGTTTTCACACTGTTATAAATATTCACAGACAAAAAACTGTCTTCAAATAACATTAAGATTCTGGCTTAAACCCACAAAGGCAAGCAAGTTCAGAGTCCCCACTTTTGGTCTGTCCCACCCCACTAGGCCTGAGGTTTGAGGGCATTTATAGAAGTTGGCATGCCCCCCACATCCTGGCACCATCCCGTCTTCCAGGTACCCTGTGCCCCAGGGCCGGGGGTAACCCACACCATGGAGCTCCAGGGGAAGGACTGCCCTGGTTCCACAGGCACTCGGCTCCCACACAGGCTGCACAGCAGGTGGGCTGGAGGAGGGTGCTGCAGGCTCTCCCACTGTGCTGGATTAAAGGAGGAGGCCAGCAGTTTATGTTTGACTATTGATAAAACCTTGTGAAGGCACACTGGCTGCTCCTGGCTGAGATTCCCCTAGTCTGAATCTCTGTGCTGTATTATTCCCATCTCATAAATTAAGAGACTGTTGCAGAGGTAACGTAATTTGCCCAAGGCCACAATGTATGAGCCAAGCAGAGGCAGGATTAGATTCCAGATCCATGACTCCCAGCATCTGGGTACTTCCCTCTACAGTACTTTGTGCTGCCTTCCTGAAACGAGTGTTTTGTTTTCCAAAAGATGTGTGGTATCCCTTACTTCATTACCCCAGTGCCTCCAAATGTACCATTCTAATCAGGGCCTTTGTCTATCTCGGCAGTTTTTTTTTTTTTAATTGAAAGCACTTTCAATTCTATGAAGTTAGAAAGGACCTCTAATTAACTTGAAATGGTCGAAGGAATTGATTCCTTTCTTTTAATTGGAAAATGATTTGCTCTGACTAAGCATTTAAATTCTTACTTTCAGCTGGCAGTGAATTCTTAAACGCTGAGATCCACTTCATAAAATACAAACCCTGTAATGTAAATCCAGATAGCCCTGCGCCCTACGAGAGGCTGGCAGGTGGGATTCTTTACTTAGCTGTTATTCAGGTCACTTAATACATACCTTATCTTCTATCCCGGGCACACAGAGCTGACTTGGACTGCAGATACAAGTGTCAGGGAGGGGGCTTTCCCTTCTGTGTCTGGGTAGTAGGCTCTGGCTGGTTAGAATGTCACTGAAGGCAAGCAAAGACAGGGGTCCCCCTGAGGACAAGGGACACATGTGCCCGCATGGGTCACATCTACTCCCTGCAGACCATGAAGCCTGGGATATCCCCTCATCTTTGCACTCAGATGTGCAGGCATCTGGCCTTCAGAAAAGCTCCTCTCTGCGATAGGTATCCCTTTCTGCAACAACGGTGGAGCCCAGCTTTTTAAACATGTTCATTCAGGGGTTCATTTAAACAATCTAGATTGCGTTCCTTCTACACCACCTCCCTTTCTGTTCCTTGGCAGCACCTAAAGCCTATGTTTTCCCTCCCCTTCTCTTCCCCCTGCCAGTCTTTTCAAGAATAGCTTCAGGAGATAATGTTCTATAGAGAGTGTCAGTACATTTCAGGTGACACAAACGGTGAAGGCATTTTATAGAAATGTGGCTTGTCACCATTGGACTGTTGACAGATCTATTAGTGCACCCTTTTCAATTTTCACTTTTCCCCCCTTCGGTCTTACAGATTTCCACAGACTTGATATTTTGCAGTTGTTCTTCGAAGAGCTGTTTTGTAATTGAAACTCTAGCATTGTTCAGTACATGCAGGCCCTGGGTCTCTGGTGCTCTCTGGCTCCCTTTCTTGAACTAATTTGGGATTTGGCTTCGCCTGACCTCTCTCACTGCAGCGGGAAATATTTCCTTGGCTTTTTTCTTCCCCTTCCCTGTTGCCCCCTCCCCTTTACACGGAACCTGTCTATCTGGCTCCTGAGACGCATCGAATACAGACATCTCAAGTTTGGTCTTTTGCTATGAAATTGAGGCAGTTCCCAACAAAGATCCAATTTTCAAATGTACTGGGTTGCCACCTGGCCTTCTCTAACTCTGCATAGCAATGGTGACCTCCCAGATATAATCAAGAACCCAATCTTGCCCTCTTTGCTCTTGCCTTGGGTTTGAATTGCAAATAGAAAATGTGGGGCCGACCTGTGGAGAGGTCATTGTGGTATGTGGCGGGTCCATCTCTAATATGACTGAGCAGGGCCCCTTCTCTGTCCCTTGTTCATTTGTGCTACAGATTTCAAAGCCTCTGAAAGAGGAGCTTTCAGGATATCTGTGTGACCATTGGCAAATAATTGTTCATAGATCCTATACTGTGGCTTTATTCCACACCTGCTCTGCTTCAGCCCAGCAACAAAAAAAGAAAGATGGAGGTATATTTCTCTGGGTAAATGGAGCGAGGTGGTCAAGTTCTGCTATAGGCTGGCCTCCTTTGAAGTCTGACTCGTTCAAAATTAGGAAGAAGAAATGGCCAGGATGCTACCCAGCCATCACTTTCTCGGGGAGGCTGTGGTGCTTCGCAGGAACATTCCCTGACAGACCTGCGTTGCAGAAGAATGTTGACCAATTGCATTCCACTCCTGCTCCATGCCAGGCTGGCACAAGGATGCCCTGCACCCACTTCCTCCTCACCTGCAGCAAACATTAAGATACTCATATAAGAATGTGATTTTTGTGCCTCGTGAAGAACTCCTGAAATTTTTCTCTCTTTTCTTTAGTGCCAAAATGTTATAACTGAATTGGCTCATTTCAGAGCCCTTTGTAAAGCTTCTAAACCTTTGATCTTTAAAAGACAAATTGAGCTTGTTTAGAGCCTCTGTGATTGAAAGGGGCAAATTCACAGTTGGCTTGAGTTTCTGGCCAAACACTTCCGAGTGCAGTGAAGGGAGAGAGCGAGCACGTGAGGTGAGGGAGAGGCAGGTAGACTCTTGTAGAACAAATATTTTCACACCTTCTCACACAGCTGTCAGCTCCCTGTCTGCAGGCACATTGAAATAAGCCGCTGCCTCAATCACAGAAATGCAACTTGGGCTCCTGGTTTAATATCAATATTCATATTTTAATCTGAATCTCATAGTAGAGAAGGTAGTTCTCCCACCAGCAGTCCAAATCAGAGACAGGGCAGCCTCTGCCTCACACCTACAGGGGCCTTCAGACTCCCCACTGTGGACATGTGCATTTGGGCTTCTGAGGTAGATGAGCTGAGTTCCATGCTGGTTATATAAGGTATTACTCTGTGGCCTCAGATGAGTTACTAGGTTTCTCTGAAACTAGTCGGAGGAAATAGATTTTTACTGGATTAGAAGAGGGAATGTGTACATAGCTCTTAGTAGTAGTTTAGTAGTAGGCACTCCATAAATGAGAGCTTCTGTCCATTTTCTTTTCCATTTTGTTGTTGATTTTTGATTCAGGGTCTCACTATGCAGCCCAGGCTGGCCTTGAACTCTTGGCAACCCTCCTGCCTCAACCTCCCAAGTGCTGGGATTATGGGCATGTGCCACCACACCCAGCTGTCTGTTTTGTTTTTGTTCGTGGGGTTTTTGGTACTGGAAATCAAACTCAGGACCTTGCACTTGCCAGCAGGCACTTGTGGCACTGAGCTATATCCCTGGCCCTGTCCATTTTTTCATATCACACATTTGGAACAGCTTGTCTGCCCACGCGCCCCCGTGCACACATCCCCTGAGAAGTGGCTGGCATGGGGCCACCTCCCTTCAGGTTGCCCACGTGGCCACCAGAGGGCGGTCTCTGGGACACAGGGCTGACCAAGCCCCTGCTTTAGTTAAGACTTCTGCGCCACTACAAACCTTCCACGTCCTCACCCAGCGGGAAGGGTGCCCGTCATTGTGCACACAGGCGGTACTGCTCCTCTGGTCCGGGAGGCCACCTCTCTCATCGTGGCCTCGGTGCCTCCAAGGCCACTTAGAGCCCTCTTCGTCCTCCAGCACCTGAGACCCTGGGTTTCTCCCTCCCTGAGGGCTCACAGAGTCTCCTCTCCAAGGATGCACTGCATGCTGTGCCCATCTTCTCCACAAGGAGGTGGAGGTTAGCTCTGTCAGGATTTTTGATTCCAGGAAATGCTCAGGGAAGGTGACAGGAATAGAATTATTGTCTGCCGCCTTTGCTCTCTACCGAGGGAGGGGGTCTGGTAGAGCCCCAGCGCTGTGAGCCTCAGGGCTCCTGCAAACAGATTTGCCACCTGCAGTGGCCTCTGATCCAAGCTCTGGCTGGTGTCTTCCTTCCATGTGACCCTCCAGGACAGAATATCCTTCCCATCAGCCACCTGTTTTTGCTTTTTTAAAAATGACATTCAGAAGGTCAATCTTCTCCCGTTTGCAAATAAAATACATGTTTATTGGGAAAAATTCAACAAATCAGAGAAGCAAAGAAAAAATAGTCATGTTTTATAACCTTCATTCTCCCTTAGTATATCCTGAATATATCCCAGGCCACTAAATGTTTCTTCCACATGTCAGTATTTTAAATGACTACATAAAATTGTGTCTGCTGGGCATATATACATTATTTAATCCCATTTTGGGCACCTAAGTTCCAATTTTTTTCTAGTCAAATATCTTCATAGGTAAAATTTTGCAACAATTCTTAGTTTTTCAGTAGGATAAATTTCCAGAACTAGAATTAGTGGGCCAAAGGGCATGTACATCTTCTAGGTTTTTCATCTTCTAGGTTTGCCCAAGCCCTCCGCCGACAGCTCAGTTGGTTCTAGGCCCTAATTTCTGCGATCGTGGTATCCACAGGTATTGTGTGCAGGATCTCTGCTAACAGATACAGCGGGAGACCTGCACTGTTCTTGCTTCTTGCTTGACCTGGGCTCCTACTGTGCTCCCTGGGGCCTCCTAGGAGGTAGCAGTAGTCCTTCCCCAAGTGGGAGAAATAACGAAGTGGAGACGGTGGGGTGAGCTGCAAGGCTTTGTAAGGAAACTTGTGTGCCTCTAGATCTTCTAAATGAATGTACAGCATTGCTTTTTGACAGACACAGGTGTACATTGGATACATCTGCCTTCCAAATCTTCAGTTCGATTTTACAAAGATTTGTTGGAGAGCATGTGCTAGATGCAAGAGAATCCAGACCTCAAGGGACACCCAGTCTACAGGGACACACAGATCACTAGCACAGGACAAGCCAGTGGCTCATGGGTCTAGTGAGAGGGACTGCAGGAAAGGGGAGTCACTTCTGAGTGTGCACGGAGCACCGCTCTGTCCAGGATTCCTGCGCTTGTGCTTTTTATGGGTTGAGGAATCAGTAGCTCTGGGTTCCTCCACTTTCTAGCTTTGTGGTCTTGGGTGAGTTACCTTCTCCAAGCCCTATTTCCTCACCTATAAAAGAGGGATAGTCCTGTTCGCCTTGTGGGAGCACAGTGTGAAAATGAAGGTCAAGGGTCTGGAAAAGTACTCACGAGGGAAAAGTACCTGCCCTACTGTCCTCTGTCCTTGGCACTGGGTATGGATCTAATGTTCACTTTGCACAGTAGTGGGGCACTTTTGAAAGCTTCCTCATGGCTTACCTCATTTAACTCATTCTCCCAATAGCTTTGAAATTTGCCCAGCAGGTGATCATTTCCCATTGTAAAAATGAAGAAAGAATTGCAGCGATTGTATAAATTCAAAAGATCGGACAGCTACTTAACAGTGAAAACAAAACTGGAAGACATTTTTTATTTATAAGCTTAAACTATGACACTTTCCCCCAAACTACCACATGCATTTTCCTTTTTAAAAATAGCTAGCACAGCTGGATGTGATGGCATATGTCTGTAGTCCCAGTTCCGGGGAGGCTAAGGCAGGCAGGTCACTGTGAGTTTGAGGCCAGCCTGCGCTACATAGTGAGTTAAGGCCAGCCTGAACTGCATAGGGAGACCCTGCTTCAAAAAACAACAACAACAACAAAAATTAAAATAGCTATCATAAGGCCAGAGGTGGGTGCCTCCTGTAATCTGAGCATTTGAGAGGCTGAGACAGGAGGATCATTGCAAGTTCCCAGGCCAGCATGGGTTACAATGTGAGTTCAAGGCCAGCCTGAACTTCCAAAACTCTCTTTGGTCTCAAAAAGACGAAAGAGAGAGAGGGAGGTAAACGGGGAGGGAGAGAGAAAAGAGAAGGGGAGGGGAGGGGAGGAGAGAGAGAGAGAGAGAGAAAGGGAGGGAAAGGGGTGGGAAGGGAAGGAAAAAGGTATCGTATTACAGCTTTTCAACTTATATCTTCTTTTACCCTATTTGCAGCTCCATTTTTTCAGGCATACACACATACATGGAAGCACAATACAGCGATGTCTCAGTTCACAAACTTAATTCTTTCCACAATTCTGGTCACAGAACTCATTCCATGATTCTGGTTACATATCCTGGACCAGTCATGAATTTGTTACTTGGTGGCCTTTTCAATCTCTTGGTTTTATAATCTCAGTCCCCCTCCCTGGATCCAAAATGCCTTCTTTGTCCTTTGTTACTTTCTGGCCTGAAGGAGTCCCCACCCCCTTTGTTCCACTTGATCTGAGCACCTCAGGGCAGGCCCTTTCCAAATGCAACATTTTTAGTTGGTGGTCAGCTTCTTCTTTCATCACGGAGCCTTAGCCTGGCTAAGACTGCCAGTCCCTTGTAGGCCATTTCATCTAAGCCCTCCCTGTGAAGCCAAGAGGTCATCAAGTCCTTGTGTTATTTACCAAGCAGCAGAGGTGCCTCCGGGCTGGCCTCCACAGGCAGCCAAGAGGTAGGCAGCTGAACATATGAGATCAAGTAAATATATAGGGGTGGGGGGTCGTGTACAATTGCTGTAGTTTCTTGAGTAGCTAATAACGTTGTACACATGTACGTTGCATTATTTATCTCCTTTAATCCTTGTAGCTACCACATCCCATTTTACAGATGAAGAAACTGAAGCTCAGAAATGTTATATGTTTCTTTCTCAATACATGATTATAAATGACCAACCACTTTCCCATATGGCCTACCATTTAGATTTAGCCAAGACGTTAAGAGCAACCGATTATCAAAAGTCTCCAGTAGCCGCATGGTAACTCATGCCGGTAATCCCAGCACTCTGGAGGCTGAGGCAGGAGGATCCTTGCGAGTTCAAGACCAGCCTGGGCTACAAAGTGAGCTCAATGCTAACCTGAACTGCATAGCGGAAACCCTGTCTCAAAAAGACCAAAAAAAAAAAAAAAAGTCTCCAATGTGCAGAATTTAGTGAGTATTAAGGGACTGTGTTCTGTTGACTAAAGTGTATGTTTGTTTTTACAAAGAAAAGAATTGGAAAATATCTTTACTGTTTCATTCAGGCTATGAGTGGTTTTTACTTCATTAAAAAAAAGATTATTTAAATGTTATTCCACTATACTTTATTCTCTGCCTTACTGAGAAGATCTAAGCAACTTCCCTGACCTGAGTGAAATGTGCAATGCTTGTGCACAAGCGGGCCACATCTGTGTTGCACATGACCCGCGTTTCTTACACCGGCGTCAGTCAGGGGACCGTGACCTGCCTGTTGCACATTGGAATTACTCTTTTCCTTAAACTTTGACTTCATTCATCAGAAGTACAAATGGGATATAAATTTCTAGATTTAAAAATACTTCTTTGGTTCCCTAGATGTCCCCAAAGCCAGGGGGTCCTCACTCAGAATTCAGTGTCTTTATTCTCTGCCTGAAAGACTGAGAGTAGAAGGGGCTCAGGAGCACATCCTGTTCACCAAGAGTAACGTCATCAGCAAACAAACTGCCGCACTCACAGTCAAAGCAATGCAAATTAAAACAACAATGAGGTCTAATTTTTCACCTATTAAATTAGCAATGCACTTTTAAAATGGTAAGGCTAACCAGTACCGTGGAGCTGATAATGCATCAATTGTTGGTAGTTGTTATAAACTGGAAAGCAATTTGGTAGAATGAATAAAAAGTCCTTAAAATGTTTATATTTTTTTGACCTAATAATTTCATTCCTAGGAATCCCTATAGAAGAAATAATAAAAAAAGGAAAGCTGTAATATCACTGATAGAAAGTTTTCTAAAAATTAGAAACAAATACCTAATAGCAGCAGAATGACTTATTAAATGATTATGTATCTGCTCCATGAAATATTATGTATTCATTAAAATTGTTGCAATGGCTGTGTAGCACCATGGTGATGCTTATAATGTATTAGGGAAAATAGAATATAAAATTAAGAATGAGCTGTGATTGCAAGTAATTTTTAAATGTCTGTATGTAAATAAAGTGAACATGTAAAAATGAAAATAACTGCTTGAGATAGAAGGATAAAACATGATTTTTTCACTGTTATGAATTATTTTTCTTTATAATTTATAGTGTAGATGATTTTGGTCCCTGTAGTCCTTAAAAGTCAAAGGGCCAAATTAGCTTTCCATTTTCTCCCTCTCTCCGAGAGGATAGGCTCGGAATCCCCCCAAGAACATTCCATGTGGGGGTCTTAGCTGTGGGGTGTGAGGAAGCACGGGCCTGGGCCTGGACACCAACCCCAACCATACCCCTCCCTCCAGGACTTCGCTGAGAATGGCTGTGCCCCCACTGCAGAGGAGCCACTGCCAAAGACTGCTCCATCACCCCTGGTGGAGGCCAAGGACCCCAAGCTCCGAGAGGACCGGAGACCAATCACAGTCCACTTTGGGCAGGTATGTACCCTGGCCCTTTTATGGGTTTATTTCATTTTTTTGTTTGAGGGTTTTTTGGGGTGCTTTTTGTAGCAGAAACTAGCACATGCCACAGACAGTTTCTCATCCCAGCTCTCCTTGGCAGAACAGCTCTGCAGAGTTTTTCACTTGAAATGTTTATCTGGTACAAACATGTTTTGAAGGTGAATATTCAAAAATCTGGGGCAGACAGCATGGCTGTGGTCATCAGTAGCTCTGCGATGGAATAAAGTCATTAAATGCAGCGGCCGCCTCCCCTGCTCCCAAGCACTGTGTTTAAGGTGCCTGTTAGCTAAGCATCTCATTAGAACACTTTAGCATCCCAGGCCCTTCTTTGCACCTTCAAGTAAAAGGCAACAAGCCAAGCCTTAAAAAAAAAAATCAATTAGGAGTTCTTTATTAACGTACTTCCTGAAAATCAATACTGAGAGTCATGCTTCTCGGAGTAAACATCCTCACTACAATTCTAGAGATCCAGTTCTTCCCCCAACTATTTTCAGTAACTTGAGCATTTGAAATTTTGTCACCCCCTTCCTTAGTTTACACATTGTACTCCCTATAGAAACTAAAATTTTGTATCCACGTCCTATATGTAATTATATTTTGAGTTGAAAAATGTGATGTACCTTTCCCTACTTCTCTTACTTGACTCCTTTGGTTAACAAAAGTCATAATTTTTTATTAGAAATGGCTCTGTTAGCAAGATATGGCCATAACTAGACTCTGCAAGGTTATTCATTCTTAAATCACCTCATTCATTAGCCATTTATTAGCTGAGGCATGATTAAACTAGTCTTTATATGATTTTTTACTTTCAATATGATCATTATTTTACCACATAAAGGACCTAGAATTGTACATTGGAAACTTTCTTGGTTTTGACAGATGTTTATCAAGTACACGCCATGCACCAGACATTGAGCAATTCAGCAATAAAGGGAACTAATGAAATTATTGCTGTGATTATTACTGGAAGACACAAATTGGTTGAAACATAAGAATCATTCTTCTCTCATCAGTCTTTTTAGATTATACACTCCTACCTCTTTTAACCGATGGTGATTTACCCCCTTTTCTGCTTTTGTGCCTTAAATGGATGTTATACAAATTGAAATGTCATGAGTGCAAAAGAAGCAGCATGAATGGGGCGGTGCTCATTTGGTTAATGATTTTCTTCAAATTTTAGTGGTGTTAGCGCCCCCCAAGAGCTCACTGCTCCCAGCCAGGGCCCTGTTGGAAAATTCTGCACCCTAGTTTCCCGGCTATGTTTGCTGAAAGCACAGCCCTGGTTGTCACCAGCGTGGCATTCCACAGTCAGCTTCTTGCTTTCCTTTGTCCTCGTTCCTGCACGCGCTAACCTGCCATGAAAGGAGCCCCTTGCTGGAGTTTGGAGCCCATTACAGAGAAAGAGGGGGCGGGGGGAGAGGGATTTCATGGGGTTAAACATTCCATTTTTGAAACACAAAAAAAGGAGGCCCTATTTGAAATGGAGAAAGACCTTCTTTCCATTTCAGCAAGAAGGAGAGATGCTTTAATGTCATTCCTAGCTAAATGAAGAATAAGAGTATGTGCGTGCACACGGGTGGGGGATAAACAATTAAAAAAGCCACCCCAAACTCGGTGAAATAAGAGCTGTCTGTGCCTTCACAAGTCTGCAAACTAGAGAGGATGAAAGTGGCTTTTTTTCCCCGTTTGTCACTTCCCTCACGTGGCTGCCAGCATTATGCAAGTGTACAGGAAGGCAGGATTTTTTTTTAATGCATGCATGTGGATTAAGGTCAAGCCCCTAGTATCAGCCATGCAGCGGGCTCTCCCTTCCAGCTGCAGCCACAGAGCCTACCCACAGCCACGAGATGCCTTAATTGAGACGTGCTGTCAAAGTGACAAACACATTTGCATACAGTCTACACTCTATTTATTTTCTCTGGAAAGGTCTACAGTCTGCTGTTGGTTGAACACTCTTAATCAGTTTGCTGTAAGTGAACTGCCAGCTAGCTCACTTGTCCCGGCCCCTTCTTCATTAGGTGACAGATTAGCTGCTGGGGGATGGGCCAGGAAACCACAGACCCCTTTCTTTTAACTCTTTCCAGCTTTGCCTGGTGGTTGGCTATCCTTCAGTGCTTCCCTAGAGCCTGGTTTGATGGTCCATTGGCCACAGCATGGAGAGCTACTACTACTGGCAGTCAAGAGTTTCGGGGACTCTGGTACTCTTCCTAAAGGACAGGCCTTTGAGTTCCAACTCCAAACATTTTTGCCACACTCTCTTGCCATCTGTACTGTTTTCGTTACTTGGTGTTTGTCTTTTAAACAGACTCATACCTGATACCTATACCAACTTTAGCTTCATGTTAAGTGATTGGTATATCATAAGTTTAATGTACGAGTCCACTTTTTTCTAAACATAAGAAAATATTGTGCTTATCCATGATAGTGAAACCAGTCGTGTAGCCCCAGTGATGTACATTCTCTTTTGGGGGAAAAAAAATAGATTCCATAATATCGTTCGTTATCTCAGCCATAGTCCTTAAAGGAAGGGATCATTAGTCCCATTTTACAGAGATGGAGCTCAGAGACCTGAAAGGAGCTGCCCAAGACTGTCACCAGCACAGAAAGCAGAGACTGTATGACTCAAGCCCACACCAGCTCCTATACCAAGGAAGACTTCAACCGTTCAGTATGTCTGTTGAAGCTGATGTGTCCAAGCAAGATAATTCCCCTAGCAGATCCTGCACACTAACCTCAGAAAAGTCCTTGCCCTGGGTTTGCATTTCTGTGGTTTTCATTAAGAGCCCCAACAGGGATCCCCACTATTGAGATGGTTGCATTAATCTCGTCACCTTACAAAGATGGTGCCCATGTAGCTAGCCAGGGCAACTCTGCAGTGACATCCCACTGGGTGACAGGGGTTTGTGTCAGAGTGCCCATGTCAGGAGAGAAAGCACTCTCCTGTCCTCTGCCTCAGGGCCTCAGAGGAATTTCTCCTTTGAGGCTAAGACCACCCTTCCATGCAGTTATGCGTCTATTCATCCACACACCATGTGGATGATACGTAAGTCTTCAGTGTCCAGCCTGGAAGGGTGTAATGGTGGAGACAGACCAGTACATCAGTGGTCCCAACCCAGAATACAAAGAGAACGGTGAGCCCAGTGCACTCTGAGGGCCCCAAAGACTCTACATAGCCTCAAGTTGGACCTTATATTAAAAGTTATTTTGTCAACAAACTGAATTCCCTGGCAGGTCATTTGTTTGCTAAAGCAGATGTAAGTCAGATGTAAGTTACACCACCGAGAGCTTGTGATGAGCAAAGTAAATGGATTCACAGTTGGCCTCTGCATCTTTATCATTGATGGTTTCTTTGAAGAGTTCAAAAGTGTCAGATAGCTTGAGAATGCCTGTTTCTACTTTGGAAAATGTTTAAGGAGGATTTAAGTAATTATTTTCCCTTTTCTCATGTTTAGAATCAATTGAGAAATAAGATCCAAGAGACAGTCAAATGAGATTAAAATGCCAGCTTTTTAAATTAAGACTAAAAGGAGAATATTGCTTTAGACCTGAGGCCAGATGGTTGCTAAAACATCGCCTCAGCATGTAAAAGACCCAGTTACTTCATACCAGAATAAGTGGACAGCGCAGGCTGTGACAGCACAGCCTTAAGGCCCCCAGCGAAGAGGGACTATGGGCATAGTGGGGAGCTGGCAGGGGTGGAGGAGCTTGCTAAGTTCCTTCCCAGACCCCAGGAAAGGGCCCACCTACCCCCAGGGAAAGAATGAGAAGACAGGCAGAAACCACCTAAAGGTTCCCCCTGCTTTTCTGTCCTGGGAGGGGGAATGGCTGCAGATGGGATCAGGAAGCAGTGTCCTCCCATCAGGGCCTGGCAACTCCCCCAGCCAGAACCTCTTGCCTTGAGCCCCACCTCTTAAGAAGAGTTGGCAGAGGTAGCAGCTCCATAGAAACTGCTCTGCCCCCTGCATTTAATTGGATGGCCAAGCCACCAAGTACTTTTACATCTGTGCTTGTTGCCTTGGTCTTAACAATGGCTAATGAAGAAAGCCTCATAGCCCTTGTACAAATGTGGAAATTACTCAATTCAGACAGGATTTTCTGGAAGGAATAACACATTCCTGCTGCAAAGCCAGCGCAGCCCCTGTGCTTCTCTTGACCATGTGCAGCAATCCCTCCTGTGGAGGGAACTGGGCTGGCTCTGGAGTCCAGGGACGTGGGTGCAGCCTTCTCAGGTTATTGGCTAGAGCCAGGCTAACTCTTTCAGAGCCTGGCATTCATAGGAAAGCCCATTGCCTGAAAATACACAGTGAACCCCTCTCAGGGCCCCTTCTTCATGTTTCCCCCAACTGATTGACCTGCTTTCCGATCTATCAGACTCTAAAAAGTATGTATTGGTGGGTGCCTCTGTTCTTCTCTCACTTGATCAAAGACCTATGACACTGTTTAATGTGGAGTTTAAAAAGCTGGTTAAACCAGAGTCCCAGTTGAGCACCACTGTGGCTTCCAAAGAACTGGGCAGAGAGCTTCAGACACCACCCTAGGACCAGCTCTTAGACTGCATTACTTCTCGTCTGGAGGGTTCTTGCCTTTCAGGCATGAACTATCACTTAGTACCCACCGCATGCTAGGCAGAAGGCACTTAGCCAGCAAATGGCTTCTCTGTACCCTTGGCTCTGAATGCTCTGATAAACTCCTTCTGCTCCACTGAGGTTGAAAGTGACACTCCCTTCAGTTCAGCCATTGCTCCCAAACATCTCTGGCAGGTGTTCTGTGTTTTCCAGACACCTCAAGCACTGACCTCCAGGGAGAACACACACACTCTCTCTCTTTCTTTCTCTCTCTCTCTCTTTCTCTCTCTCTTTCTCTCTCTCTCTCTCTCTCTCTCTCTCTCTCTCTCTCTCTCTCTCGCTCCCTCCCCCTCTCCCCCACCCCCACCCCACCCCTGCTAAACCCTGTGCTTCCTCCTGCCACGTGATGCCACTGTCCATCCAGAACCTAGCTCCATGCGCCACCCCAGAGCGTGTCCCCCCTCCTTCCTACACTGCTAAGTCCCTCCTCCCTCAATTCTGCATTAGCCTTGGTGCTGGGTGTGTGATCGTTCAACCGTACTATGCCACAGCCCCCTAAGCTACACCCCTGCTGCAGTCCCCACATGGCCTTGAGGGGCCGGCTGAAGTATACACAGGAACTGTGTCACCCCGCTCCTGGCCGCCCCTAAAAATTCCATCTTCTGCCTGGGCAGGGCTCAGGAGGGCCTTCCCCACCTTGCCTGTCCAGCCTCACAGCAGATCCCTTTTATAAATCCTCCCCTGGGAAGAGTTGACTGTGCTTGTATTTGTGCTCCCCTGACTTCGCACATGCCGTGCTGCCCACACAGCCTTGTGATCGTCTCCTTAATACCTGCCTCTTCCAGGAAAACCTGAGTCTCAGAATCTGTCTTCTGTAGAGCCTGCCACAGAGCTGGCTGGCTGTCAACAGCCCAGGGTTTTGTTATTGCTGTAGATATTTAAATTGGGCCATAACTGATTACTGTTTAAGCACTCACTGTGTGTCCAGCAAGTTATTTGGTTTCATTTCAGTTGCTGTGCTTATAATTTTGTTCATTTGAATGAGAGAAATGAATATTCAATTAGTGGTCAAAAACTGTTTTCAAAATCACTTTCCATTTAAGGATTAGTTTCCTAGTAGAAACTGCTTTGGGTTATAGGCACTTAAATCCTGTCTTATTTTATTTTGTCTGTTTTTCTGAGATCCAAAGGGAGGGGAGGAGAATAGAGCAGAGGACTAGGACTTCCTCCCCTGCGCTGTGAGGGCTAGCATACCTGTGCAGAGGAGGGCAAAGAGACAAGCCAGGCAGGAGAGAGGCCCGCTGTCCCTTGAATCATGTGGAATCAAGCAGCTGTGTAAGTCAGACATGAAGATTCATCTGTAAAAGAGGCTAATGATACAAACCAAGTACAACATATGAACACGACTGGGATTATAGGGGATTTCGCTTTTTTTCACTTTAACAATACTTACCTTGGGAAAGTTGGAAAATTTGAAGGTGGGCCGGGATGGTAGATGACATTGTTCATATCATGGTTTTTGCATGTATTCCTTATCTTATTCCGAGGAGATACATGTTGAAGTATTGAACAGTGAAATATAAAGAGACCAAAAACTTACTTTCAAATGGTATGGCCAAAAAATTATACATACATACAAACGTATATGCACATATACCTGGACACACACATAGACAGGGGGGAAAAATACAGATGCCCTTCTCCCCCTAAATTTAACTGCTGGTAGGCAAATGCAGAACAATTGCTAGAGAGAGTGAGGTGGCATGGATGAAGCACTGAGTGACTGATTGATTGATTGATTGATTTAGAGACAGGGTCTTACTATGTAGTTTAGGCTGGCATTGAACTCTCAGTGTAACCCATGGCCTTGAACTCACAGAAATCCTCCTGCCTCAGGCTTCCAAGTGCTAGAATTACTGGTGTGCACCCCCGCCCCCACATTCAGCAAATACAGATTTTAGAATCAGGGCAGGTCTGGGCTCAAATTTCATTTGTCACTGGCTTACCTTTAGACAGGAGTGACAATACCCATGTCATAGGTTGCTGTCAGGATTAAATGAAATATGGCCTATAAATAACTTGTGCAAATCATGTAGGCTGGCATGGAAGCCCAAGGTAAATAGCAGTCTCTTTCTCCAGTGGGCAGGAACAAAGCTGGTTGTCAGACCCCACAAGCCCTATCCTCCCAGGGCATGGCTGTCCTCTTGGATCTCAGAACACGTACACACTTGTGCTGCCGTCTTGCCTGTACAGGCTTGGAACTGACCTGTGTCCCTACAGATCTTGATAGAAAAGCAAAATTCAATCCAAAACAGGCCAAGTGTCGTCATGTAGAAGAAGAGGTATTGGTGGTGTGGCCAGGAGCTGGTGCTGGAGATTAGCAAATGATGCTGTGCAAGTCTGACTTGGACTCAAGACAGTAGGGTAGATGGCAGTTTGGGACACCAGCCTCAAGTGTGAACAAGCTGATGAGGGTTGGGGTTTACAGTATAAATGTCATCTTCTCGGTCAGGCTCATCCGCCATGTTCTCAGAGCCCTGAGACCAAGCTCTGTGTAAGCTGCTCCTTCCAACCCTACCATTTCTGAATCACATTTCCTCCTTCCCATTGCCCCTTTTTCTGCTCTTTTCAACCAGTCCTTGTGTCTCAGGCAATAGTAGCCAGTTACGTCTGTCTTTGCATGTGCACTCAACTTTCCACAGCCTAGCAACAGCTTCCTAATAAAACCTTCACAAGGCTGAGGTCTGCTCTTCTAGGCAGACACATTTAATTTCAGGAGGGGGAGTTTTCCAATCAAAAAGAGAAATGAGATTCTGGAAATTCACAAAGAACCAGCTGGAAATTCAGGAGATTTCTGATGAAACAGTCAGTGCTGTCTTCCTAAAGAGTGTCCCTCTTACTGCTAGGAGCTGATGAGGCCAGGAAGCTTGGCCTCCTGAAGGGCTGAGAAATAGCAGCAACCAATGAAAATCCAGCTTCAAAATAGCTTGCTTTGTAAGCTACACCATGTCCACTAGGCACAGTGAAGGTCAGCTGCAGAAAGGCTGGGGCCAAGGTCAGTCTCATCCCTAGACCCACCATCCTTCTGGGATCCAAGCGCTTAAGTGTCGGTCTTGGCCCCTCCTGTATGCTAGGAATCCAATGGTCTGAGAGTGTCTGAGGCTGGGCCAAGTTGCTCACCCCGTGCCAGGTGCTGCACTGATGCCTGGAGAAACAGGTCGTCGTCTCACTTGAAGTACCACCACCACCAGCCCTTCAGCAGGCCAGCCCGTGTGATCTGCTCAGCTACCATGTGAAGGTCTTGGGTTTTATCCCTTCACACAGGAGAAGACAAGTACAGAGAGGACGGGGACTTCATTAGATGGGGATGTGGAGCTCAAAAGGAGTAGTGACATTCAAGTGACTCTAATGATTGAGTCCTTCCAGCTCTACTGAGCATATCAGCTTCCTCTGGGTCTGTAGCAGCCTGGCGGGTGGCCCAGGGTCCCAGGAAGTTGGACTACAAGAAAGGCGTGGCTCCTGGTTTCCTTCCAGACCTCAGGCCCTCCTTAGAGTTTTGGGGCCTTGGTTGGAGCAAAAACAACTAAAGCTAGTGTCTGCACCTGATGGAGATCCTACCAAACCATCAGTCACATGGGTTTGCTGGATGCTTTCCTGGTGTGTGTGAAGGAGCAAAATACAGTATGAAACTAGGCTTGTATAGGAGTTAGTGTTGGCAGTGTCAGGTGACAGTTCAGCAAAACCAGAACAGGGTCTGTCCCAGGAATCTACATTAATTCAGGTACCTGAGGTTGCAAGAGACGTAAAACCCAAAAGAGACGTTGTTATCTCATACTGGCTCCCAGTATGGTATGATCCAGTAATCAAACTGTGTCAGTCAGGTTCCTTGTTTCTGCTGTATTTGTTGGCTCTGTCTCTTCTGCTGGTACCATTCTATGGAAGCTTCCCCTTCTGAGTTGAGTTGAGTGCAGTGACTGTAAACCACACCCTTCTAAGGTACAAGACCAGCAGAAGTCACCTTAAGGTACCTTCTACATAGGCATGGGCTTTTCCTACTAAACGGGTCACTGTGGCCAAAGGCTGTCTGTGTGCTATGGTTAGAAATGCATCTGAAGCACATACCTAACAGACAAGTGTAATTCTTGGAAAAGAAATCAGGCAGCTATTATCATAAGAAAAAATAAATCACTGCACTGAGGCCAAATAGGAAACACTATCCGACCATCTTGTCCTATTGTCTGATAGCAGAGAACAATCAATACCTTGAGCTGTGGGATCTTCAGATCAAAAGTATGCAGGGCTGAGTCCAGGTCAGATGTCAGCTGGGGTACCAGATAAGGATGAGGCAGAAGAGAAACGGCAGGTCAGTGCATAGGAGACCAGGGAGGTAGGAGCCAGGTGCCCTAGGTTGAAGGGATGGAGACCGCTGTCCACAGCTCTCTGTGATGGCTTCTTAGCAGCAAGGTCAGTTGCAGTCCAGGAGCCAGTGGTAGAGAGGTGGAGAAGCCAAGAATCTAGGTCATTTGTTCAGCTGGTAATCACTGATGGCTCCTCTGAGCCACCTCTGTGAAAATAGAGATGACAATGACCCCGGTCCCTGACTGCTGGGAGCCCAAAGTTTGATAGCTGGTGGTTCAACTTAATCCATCTGGTTGTTCTGAAAAGCCTTGTGATCAAGCTGTGGGGCATCCCCGAGTTCCCTGTTTGCCCTTTTCATTTGTCTTCAACTCCAACCAGTTTGGTCCTCAGGGCCATTTCCCTACCAGCATCCTTAGAAGTACCCATCACCTCCTCACTGGGGACTTGGTGGACAGCACTGCAACATCAACACAAAGAATGATAAGTGTGCTTCA
Organism: Dinomys branickii; assembly: GCA_004027595.1. NCBI lineage: Eukaryota > Metazoa > Chordata > Mammalia > Rodentia > Dinomyidae > Dinomys > Dinomys branickii. The sequence continues at coordinate 66,028 of PVLD010000642.1, read as the reverse complement.
AGGACTAGGCAGAGTGCTTATTTCCCTACAGGGGGTGGGAGCCGCTTCATCAGGCTTTGTCCCAGATACATGGGGAAGGTTCCAAACCCAGGAGGCTAAACTTGGCAGCTCCTCTGGATTGTTCTAGGATGGGATGGCAGACGACTTCCTGCTAAATCAGATTTCTCTGTCCCTGGACCAGACAGTCACCACTAGCTTTTTCCAGCTGATCACAATGAAGAATTCTTACCTTTAAATCATTCCTTTCAGGCATGGTGGTGCACACCTGTAATCCTAGCACTCAGGAGGCTGAGGCAGGAGGATCGCTGCCAGTTCAAGGCCAGCCTGGGCTACATAGTGAGTTCAAGGCCAACCTAAACTGCATAGCAAGACCAGATCCAGAAAAAAAGTAAATCATTCCTTTCCCCAGAGCGAGTTCTCCAGAAAGGTCTAACCAAATTTGCAAAGAGGAATGGACATTGCGCTGGCTGGCCACAGCATGGCTGACGGAAATAAGAGAGTCCAGCCACAGAAGCAGGACTGACTGAGGACTTCAGAGCCAGAGCTGCGTTCTGCCCTCCCTCCCTTCGCTGGTGCTCTTCCCAGGCCCTGGACCTGCCTCTGCTTGCATCCATGGGGGCCGAGGGGTAGAGCCATGCTCTCCTGTGGCTTCTAGCGCCATTTTTGTTCTGGCATCTCCCAGTGCCCATTTCTAACCTGGTCCTCTTTCATGAGCTTCAGCTACTGGAGTGGCTTACGCTGCCCAGGGACTCCCTAGGCCTGCAGCCCCCATTCCCAGCCTGCACCGGTACATCAGGTTTCATGTCTCCTCCCTGGCCTGTGAGATAAGACTCAGAAGGTATCAGTAAGTATTCAGATAGGCAGCCTCTGGGCCCTCCAGAGTGTGAGCACGCCCCTGGGAGGCCCTCCCTGGTTACCAGTGTGTCTGTACCATCAGAGCATGCCAGCCTTCAGGACCCCGCCAGAGGCTGCCACCTCCCAGCCCACAGTGGGCGTTCAGGGTCGGAGGCCCTTACCATCTATTTTTGGCCAGTTCTCGCTCACCTTCCAAGACTACATGAGGTGGCCCCAACATTGGGCAGTCTTTCTCTCTGGCCCCACCCGCACATGTTTTATTCATTCACTGGCTCTTTTGTGGGCACTTGCTGCAGGCCAGACTCCAGGCTAAGTGTGGGGGATCCAAGATAAATCAGCTCCTACTATCTCTGTCCCCAGGAATGTCATTCATCTTCTCTCCCCCTGAGCCCCACCCACTCTCCCAGTACCCCTGCTCTGACTGTCCCCCACCCCTACCTGTGACTTCGCCAAGCCTGTGCTTCTTTGCTACGCCGGGATGGCACCAACCCTGTTGGCTGCCTGTTGGTGGTGCATTTATGCACAGTCCCCAGCCAGAGGCAGTGTTGGCTTTTTCTTGCTATTCTTGGCACCTCTCAGGGCCTGGCACAAACAAGCTGCCCAGTGGGAGTTTGGGGAATGACCAAATGGTGAGTGAGCGAATGCACAAAAGTTAGCAAATCAGAGAAGAGATGTGGGCAGGGTGACTCACACCTGTGCCCTTGAACAGCTGATCCATTCAGCAGAGCAGGAGAAGCTAAAATTAAAAAAAGAGGGGGCCCCTCGTTCCACATGCCTGTATCCACTTTAGAATCACCCAGCATGCAGAGCGGTGTTGTGAGTGACAGGCCTCCTGAGTCCCCGAGTCTGTCCATGTTCAGCAGTGTGACAGCAGGGCCTCTTTGCCAGGGGACCAACCAGAACCTAAAAACAGCATTTCTTTTAAGCTCTGTGTTGGAGCCGCTCCGTATCTAGCTCCCTGCCAAGGAGATATTGAGCCCAGCAGGACAAGAGCAGAAAATCTGATTCAGCGAGACCAGAGGAGGCATTTTCTCAGATTAGAATTCTCTGTGCCAAAGGTGGGGAGTTTATCACAGTAGGGAAGGGGAAATAAAACATAAAATATTGAAAATAAATTATACCGCACGAGCAAGATCCTCCGAGAGAGTCAGCTCGGTGTCCAGGCTGCACAGGAAGTCCCTGCCCTGTGGCCACAGGAGTGCATGCGTGTGGGGAGCCGCCTGCCGCATACCCCCCATCAATCCCTAACCTGCCAGAGCCAAGCACTGACTGTGGACTAGGTGAATTATTAGCCTACCTGTGCCATGGGGAAGGGATGACGAGGACCAACCAAGAGACGGGAGAAGAACAGGTCAAATGGCCAGTGAAGGCTTTCACTGTGATATGGACCTTGTGTGTCAGAGCCAGGCCCCTCCCCAAACATCATTTTGCTTAACCTTTTCAGTGACCCTATTAAATCAATGCAGTTATTATTATCCCAGGAGAGCTGATGCTCAGAGAGGTTAAGCAGCTTGCCCAAGGTCGTACAGTAAGTGGCAGGGTAAGAATTCAAACCCAGGCCTTTCTGCTGCTGGAGCCCAGCCCTTCCCTACCCACCCCCCTCACCAAGTCCTCCTTATCAGTTCTACCTACCTCCTTAAGCACTTAATGGGGCCACCAGTGTCATGACCTAGCAGTGTGACTTAGGGTGACCGCAGAGGGCAAGGTCTCTTGGTCCTGCTCCTGTCTCACTCCTAAGAGTCATGGCTGCTGCTTTATCCCCAGGATGAATCTAGCTAAGTTCCAGATGCCGTAACAGGTATGAGAACACAGTGGTGCTGCCCTTCTGGATTCCCTCTACATGCCTGGCACTGTACTTAGAGCTCATGTTTTTCCTCATCCTCTTCCCAACATTGTGCACTGGGGCCAGGGATATAGCTCAGTGGCGCAGCACCTTGCTTGGAAAGCACAAGGTCTTGAGTTCAATTCCCAGTACCAAAAAAAAAAAAAAAGAGAGAAAGAGAGACTGCTGCTTTAAGACCACTGTCACCCCATTTTCAACAGGGGTGAGAGCCTTCCCTAATCCCCTGACTATTACAGTGAGTTCAGATTGAACGCTTCTGTTCTGCCTTATTGTCCGGCTAGGTAGACCCTGGGACAGCAGACAGTGACAGCAGCCCCCTGGCTGTGTGCCAGTCTCCTGCACACTTACCTGAGATTGTGTTGACCATGTCCCTAATTGGGGACTTTGAACTGGTTAGTTTCGGTGTCAGTCTGCTTAGTCCGTGTCTTCTGGGCTGTTGTGTCACATTTTGTATATACTGCAAAGAATTTTTCAATACCATATAATAAAAGTGTGAATAGAGAATATACAAAAGGGACTTCTCCAAAGGATACTGAATATATCCCGCTTTCAATGCAGAGTCTCATGAGGGAAAATCATTGCCCTGAAGCAGTTTAAACTGTATTTCTGGGATGTTGCCGTCCATCAGCCACATGGTTCCGTGACTACAGATGTTTCTTGGCCCCCTGTGAGGTGGCCAAGTCCCGAACCTTCTCTAGGTGAGCTTCTGTTTACATATTTTAGAGGGATTGGCAATGAATGCTTCCTTGGGCAGCGAGTTGGACCTTGGCAAGATGGTGCCTTGAGAGGCCTGGTAGAGTGCGCAGTCAGCAGGAGGCTAGAGACTGTCTCTCAAGCATGAGGACGTTTCTGCTGGCAGAGACAGGGAGGGAGCGAAGGGAAGACAGTGTATGCTCAGGGCTATCCACCAGACATTCCCCGTTTCCCTAGCCATGGTGACCACAAGAACTCTCCTTTCCCTGCATTTCTGTCATCTTGTGATTGTAAATCCCAAATCTTTGGTCAAACATGGAGGCATATACCTGTAATCCAAGCTACTTGGAAGGCTCAGGTAGGGGGAATCCCAAGTTCAAGGCCAGCCTGGTCAAGTGAGGAGTGAGAGAGAAGCAGGACCAAATGACCTTGTCTCAAAACAAAAAAGGGCTGGGATGTAGACCAGTAGTAGGGCTCTCACCTAGCATGTGTGAGGCCCTTGGTTCAGTCCTCAGCCCTACACAAGAAAAATCCTGATGCTTTGGAGTTCTTTTGTAGCAAGTTCTTCTTTTATGGCCTCATGAATTCCTTTCTTCACTCCTGCAACACATGCCTGGTGTCAAGGCCCCAGAGTTAGAGGGGGATGAGACGTGTGCTGCCTTCGTGGGACTCGGGTCTGGGAAAGACGCTGAAAGCCATGTGGAAGGAGAAATGCCAGTAGACACAGATATACAGGTCCAAGCAGGACACTGAAGGTGCCTAGGGGACCAGACAAGGCCTTCACAGGATGTGACCTTGCAGCTGGGTCTTGAAGACAAGTTGTGTATCAAGTAGAGCGTGACATGAGCAGAGGAGATGAGTGACTTTTTACTTCATTTTTAAGGAAAATGGGGGTAGGGTAGAGATGAAAGACCAGCAGGGTCGGGAGCCAAACTGCAGAGGTAGGCAGTGACCAGGTCTGGAGGGAGCTTGAATCATAACCTGTAGGTGGCTGGGAGTCGGAGAGGTTATATCTGGGGACTGACAGCTAGGAACATGTGTTCCGGGGTGCTATGGGGAGGACTAGAGGCAGGTAAGGCAGGGAGAGCGCTGATAATGCCATTAACATTTCATGCAAGAACTAGGGGACCCAGACTGAGGACACTGCATGAGGCAGGAGACCAAAGGCGGCTGAGCAGGCAGCTCTCATGGAGTGGCTCAAGAGCGGGCACTGCCTGTGTTCCTCTGGGCTCTTCAGAGTCCATGGACACCCCCTGTACAGCCCAGAGCAACAGGCAGAGGGGAGAGATGGCCTGCTCGGGAGAAATAGGGCTCAGCTCCCTTCACCCTCCCTGCTCTGCATTTTCCCAGGTGTCTACCAGATACCTGTCCTTCCACTGTCTGGGTCCCATGGGCTCCAGGGTCTGCACAGCTTCCTCATTCATGCCCTGCCCCCATCCTGGGGGGTGGACTGTTGTGAATCCTTCTCCCCAGATTGCCAGCTTTTCACTGCCCCAATCATTTCAGCCAAGGATGATGTGTAGTTAGACAGAACCAACTTTATAGGCAGCCCCTTAAATACAGGCCTGTGCCCATGATGGGTGGAAAACATCCAGTTATTTAGCCAGCAGCCCACAAGAACCATGCACAGGTGGCTTGTTAGGCCTTTTATACCAAGGATCCCATAAATAAATAGCAGTGTGTGTCCTGATGCGTCAGGGCTAGGGTATGGAGATAGAGGCACTGTATAAATAATACATATTTATAACATAAATATGTCAATACATGAGAGCATGTAGCCATAACCAAATCACCTAGTGTAACAATCATGGAAAGTGCCAAGGGTCTGCCAAGTGATTGGCTCCCATCTATCAGTGTGCATCAGCCGTGGAAATGACCGCCGAAGGGAGGGGGTCCTCCTGCACACTGACCTGGAGGCCTTTGATGGAGGCAAATGGTGAGATGGCAGGTGGGCACCCTGACGCACAGCTTTTCTGCCAAGGTGTGACACCTACCGTGGCCATGTGTTCCTGCAGATGTCTTAAGGTCTGCCACCAAGCGGAAGGCTGATTAGCACCAAGTTGCAGGACGTAATGGGTTTGCACTACAGGAAGATGGTTGGCTGCAGGGAACGGGTTTTCTAATTATGCAGATATACACTGGCTTGCAAAGGGGCCTGGTGAGTTGACTTTCTTAAGTGACTCTTCCCAGAGCCGTGTAACTTCCTGATGTCCACCCTGAAGGCAGGGCTGGGTTTTCGGAAAGCCCATTTCCCATCTCAGCCACCCCTTTTTGAGCTCTGAACCCCAGTGGGCATCAGGCTCGGGCATCAGGAGCTCTGAAGAAGCAGCTGACAGGACAGCCGCTGGAGTGGGCGCCCTCCCCTCGGTTGTAATGGCACAATGCTGGATTTCAGTATTTTAAATGAAAAATATATGCAGTTAGCTGTGCGCTGACAATGTCCTTGAGGATTTGACAGTGAGATTTTCCAGCAGTTGGTCTTCGTTAGGATCCTGGCGGTGTTTAATAAGGCAGTCGAACTGCTGGCACCTTGGGTTCCTGTTTGTTCTCCAAGGGCTCAGGGGCTGCTGCGGTAAGCACATCGACCAGAGCTGATCATTACAAGGGCGTACGCCACCATGAATAAAAATGTCACACGTTTTCCCATCTCACAGCGGTACAAAATGTCAGTCCTGTCAAACACACGTTGCAGGGAGCTGTGTGCAGTCCGTACAAATTGGAGAGCTGCATATTCCCCCAGCCTTCTGATATTCTTCATTTGAAGCTGAAGAAAAACAGTTGTTAACCTATTAGCTAGGATTTTAAACTCTGCTGAGGCGCTGGATGGTAGACTTTGACACAGATAGAAATGTATTCCAGGGTCCAGGAATTTTAAACCAAGTTCTCCATCCATTTGTTCCATGGGAAGAAAAAAATACCACCCCTCTGTCTAGCGAACCTGTCTTTCTTTAACAGACACACTGGGGAAATTTTGGGATATTTCACATCTAAGCTTCCTATTGCTTCCACGTTTGTATTCCACTCAAAAACTCCCTTGCTTTTGGGGATGGCCCTGGGGCTCAGCCTGTTAGGCTAGGATACCTCTGGGTTGAGTTTTTCCTGATCACAAACAAGCCAGAAATGTTTCCAGTCTTACGGACAAATGTTGCCAGTCTCGTGTCCCAAATGATGGTGATAGTGACTGGTTGGCCTGGCATTATTTGCGTGCATGACAAAGACCTAGCTAAGAATGTGGTGCTGGTTTCCCTCTCTTGAGCAGGCATATACTTGGCATGTGTTGCATGCCTGGCCTTGTGCCAGGAGCCAGGGTGCCCACGTGAACCCTGGAGGACTGTCCTTCTCAGGGGGGGAAAGAGTAAGGAGCACCCCACTCCTCAAAGCGGGAAGCGAGAGGAGAGTTCTCAGGGAAAGGAGTGCAGCCTTGAGGGGTGAGGAGGAATCCATTAGGTGGGCAACAGAGGAAGTGGTTTATAGGACCAGGGTGTGAGCCATAAGGAATAGAGGCATGTAAGGGCCAGAGCAGGTGTTTTGTAGACTGGAGAAAGGAGTCTCCTTGTAATGGGGTGGGAGTTGGGGCTCACAGAGAGAAGGCCTGGATTCTGAGCAGCCTTCTGTGAACATGAATGTAAGCAGTCCCCTGGACTGTGGGTAGCAGTGAAGGAAGTCAGAATTGCCTGGCCTGAGAAGAGTCGCTGGACTCCCTTTCCAGAAGATGCCAAACATTCTTCTCTGCACCACTGCAAGATCGGGAGAAGCCTTTTCATTTCATTTGCTAGGAGCATACTGTTTGGGGTGGACATCATTTCAGAGAGATGATAAATTAGTCTTGGTTTTGCTGAGCTGGCCCTGGCCCTTAACTGCACTGAGCAATTCCTCACTGAGTAGGGGTGTGGGCCTGGTGGAAGGCAGGCAGCTGCAGAGACAGACTTACCAGGACAAAAAGCCCAGAGGGTGTTACAGGGAGAGCCTTATAGCAGGGAGAGGAGCATACTTGCGCCCAGGGGAATGTTTCCGCCTCTGCCTGCTGCTGTTGCTGCTGCTGGGTCTCATGGGAGGACGTGGACTTCTAGGTACCTGAGCTCAAATTGTTGCTCTGCCACCTGTTACCTGTGAGCCTTGGCCTAGGTAGTCACTGAGCCACACGGCTTCCACATCTGTCAGATGAGACTTCCCTCCACGGAGTGTTGAGATCATTGAGAGTGTGAGGGCTTACGTGCAGAGTTCGTAGCACAGGGCTTGATAAATAGCAAATGCCAAGAAATGGTAGCCTTTGTTGGAGTGAGAGAGGGATCAGCTCTGCCCAGATCTCAATGCCACCCTTTCACCTCTGTATGAGTCCCCACTCGCCTAACAATGTCACCCCAGCACCCTTGATGACTTCCCAGATGGCCATCCCAGTGTAGGTAGGAGCAATGTGCCCGCCTCTGCTTCTGTCTGGGCAAAGAATGGCACACGTCAGCAAAGCCCCCTGCCCCTGCCCAGACACTGGGAGCATCTGGTACCCGACCTTCAGCCACCAATGGGATGCCACCTATTCAGACTGTGCACCTGCACTGCCTAAAAACAAAGGACTCCCCTCCCGCTACCCCACTGTTGGCCAGCCTCCCTCCCCCACCACTGTCCCCCAAGCGGCCAGGGTCACCCGGCCGCCACGCAGCCTTCTCTCCCAGCTGCCTGGCTGCTTTTGTTCAGCATGTGAACTTCCCCGTCAGCCAAGCTCCTTGCACGGGAAGTAATCAGGGATCTTGACAAGGCTTCAAACCACAAATGCCACTACAAATTAACCAGCACCACTACAAAATACTACTCCTGTCAACATCGGGGAAGAATGCACTGCTCTTCAGGACCAGTCTGAGACCGCTTTCAGCTCAGCACTCACGCACAGGCTCAAAGAGGATGCCGGGCCCAGCTGGAGAGAATGGCTTCACAAGCGTCTTGTAGAGGGCGGGAACTCGAGCCCTCCGTCCTGAGCATGCCCTCTCTAGGGGCCACTCCCCAGGCCCCGTGGCAGGTGCTCTGCTTTTCTTCCAAGGCCACCTTCAATCCCGAACACCTCTCAGCCCCCTTGCAGTTCCTCAGGACAGCAGGCTGTGGGACACACATGTCTGGCAACCAGAAACCAGTGCAGCAGCACTGGCAATGTCACTGTATGGCGCGAAAGTGGGTGAGAGTGTCAGCTTCCCTATGGGATGAGATCACAAAAGAGCCTCTGTCTCACAGTCCTCAGTACCAGCCAGGCTGTTCGGAACTCTGGTCCATTAAGGGTGCTCTAGCGTGCAGCCTCTGCTCATGTCCCCTTTCCTTCAAAGAAGCCTCTCCTTGTGGCTCTGCATGAGTGGGCACTCATCTGGTGGACAGGTCCTCCTGTGGAGCATCTTCTAGGAGCATCCCAGCAGATGATAGTTTGTTACATCTGCACGTACTTCAAGGCCAAGGGTCAAAGAGCTGCCCTGCTGAGCAGCTCCAGCACTGATTGTGTGCCACATGACATGAGGGCCTGGTCCATTCCAGTTGCCCTTGCTTGAACTCTGAAGCAGAGGCAAGTATTTGATCCTCCCCAACAAGCAAGATTGGCTTGGTCAAGGGTAGAGGAAGAGGAGTGGAAATAATGACAAGAGTTAGGGGACAAGCGAGAGCCATGCTTGAGAGAGCTGGTTGGGCATTTCAAAGGAAACACTCCACAAAAATATCACTTCAATACACTCTCTTTTGGAGGCATATCAAAAGAAGCCCTCTTTTATTTCCATACCTTGCATAATAGCGGATTTCCAGTCCCAAAGAGTAGAGGAGCTTTGCTCCCAGCCCAGCAGCCCTTTGTAAAGCTACAGAAAGCTTTGTCTTCCCCTCCCAACTGGGTCCCTTTCACGCACAGGTCAGAGCCTTGATGTGGCTACTAGCCAGGAAAATTAACCAGGTGAACTCTTCCCTCGTTAAACAGCGGCAGAGTTTAATTGTGAATTCTCCCTCTCGTGCTCCGTCTTCCTCCCAGCATCTGCTGGTGCACATCCCCCACAGCAGCCCGAGGAATCCCAGGTCCTGGCCAGCTCCCCCTCAGGGACCCCAGCACCTCCTTCCTCTGGCCCAGGTGGGGTCTGGTAGAGAGAGAAGGAATAATTCCGATCCCAATTTAGACACAAAGGACCAGGGTTCCCTGTGGGACTAGCCCTGGAGGCCAGCTGTTTCATGCAGCAGCTCCACCGGCCACATGCCACCAGCTCTGGCCCTTGGGAAGGCCAGTGACCTACCCTGGCAGCTTGCTTCTGCTCCCCGGGCCACATGCATGCACAGCCATCAGCCTTCAGCACAGCCAGTTGGACCCTGTGGCCTCCCACATCTGTCATCTCCAGCCTCCTTGTCCACACCCCCAGTTGGGGTCTAACCTATCCCCATGATTGACATTTCACCTTCTGTGTGACCCTCCTTCCCCAGCAGTGAAATGGGGAGGCTGATTCTGACCGCACAGGGTTGTTGAAGGGATTGTCCTAGGGGTGTCCTCCATTGGCCCTGGAGTAAATCCGTGTGTCCATTCTTAAACCATTGCTGATCCCCTATTCCACCCACAGACATCACAGCACCCCCACCCCAGCTGGTAATGAACTTGAGGGGAGCTTGTCAGCAATCTTCCAAAATCTTACAGTGTCATCCACTGACTCTGTGGCCCTGGCCAGTTCTCCCTTCATCTCATCTTTAACATGGGGTAGCAGCCCTTTTTCCCAGCAGAGGATTCCCTGAGCTGGCAAATGTGCAGGGTGGGCAAGAAGTGCTTTGGCTGGGCCCACAATGCAGACAGATGGCCCCCTGGCCCTGAGGATGCCCCCCTCCCCTCCCATGTACACTGTGTTCTCTGCCCCCAGTCTATGCCTGGCAGTTGAGCCTTTCCGGCCCAGCGTGGGGCGCCTGCTCGTCCACAGCACTGAGGTAATTAGGTTGATACTCCACTGTGTCTTCCCCCGCTGACCTTTTGGAAACAATGTGTTTTGCTGCATCAACAAATTAACTGCAAATCAGATGCTGTCCTCATAAATGTGGGTTTCATATCCAATGAGCATACTCACCTGGCCCACACAGCTGACAGATATAAATGTCGAGGGCCGTGGAGATCCTGGCAAAGGCCAAAGAGTTCCTCTCCTCTTTGGGACCTCCATGTCAGTCATGCTTTCGGGCTTCCCCCTTGAGTTCACATCTCCCATCAGTCGTGTGGCCAGAGCTGGGAATCCACGGTATGGAGGCCTGACCAGGCCTTGTGGCTGAGAGGCGTGTCTGCCAGCCAGGCCATCGTCCCAAATGTTTTACACACCAAGGACACCCAGGTCTCTCTTACTGTGTGCCTGGGTAGGCCCCTCCCTCTGAGCTGGGAGAAGACCATCCTGCTTAGCCTGGCATTTACAGCCCTCTTATCTGACCCTACCAGCCCTGCCCAGATCTCAGCCTTCACCACCCTCATCTTCGGTCTTGCTCAAGCACTGCGGTTCCCGTGGGCCCTGTGTCCACCTGAACGTCTACCGCCCCCATCCAGTAGAAGCGCCCTTCCTCTGTGCCTCCATAGACGATGGCATCCCTGTGTCCCTCCTGTACCACAACCCCTCCATCTGAGTCTTCACCTGTGGACCTCAGCACCTGCTACAGAGGAAAACACTACTTTTTTTAATGAACAGGTGAATCATGTGCCTTTTTTGGAAAGTACTAGAAAGAGATGCTCAAATAAGAAAGGAAAAAAAAGAGCTAAGGATGTGGCTCAGTGCATTTGCCTAGCATGCAAGGGGCCCTGGGCTCCATCCCTTCCTCCTTCCCCCCAAAAAAGGAAGAGGAAAACATCAGTCACTCTCCTGCTGGGCTTCCCTCTAACACACAGATCCCTAAAAACAGAGGCAAAGAGTAGGGGAAAATACGGCAGAAAGGATTCCAGATGACTGTAAAAATCTCAGCTGACAAAGACAGCACAATGGACTGAGTACCTACCTGCTTGTTTTGATTCTTGTTATAACTATGTGACCTCAAACACATCCCTCAGGCTGTCTGGGCCTCCTGTTTTCCTTGTCATAATGGAAGTAATCCTTCTCTAACTTGCCAGGGAATGGAAGCTCCAAAGACAGACACAGAAATGTCCTAAAAGGGAAACATACCCATGTAAACAGAAAAAAATAGTATTAAAACCCAGGGTACTTCTGCCAAGCCTGGCTGGCAGTGCACACCCTTGGAAATCAAGGCCCTCATGTCCATAGGATTTTTCAGGAAACACCTGTGATACAGGATTGGCTGCTACCTTTTCATCCTCTAGATCCCGGCCTGAGCCTACTCTGAGAACATCCTGTGACTTAGTGTTAACTCCTACTCCCGAAGGGTTAATCAAGACTTAGGTTAAATTCCTCACCTAAGTGGCAGAGCCATTATTCAAGCTGATTAGAAAAGGCCAGAGCCATGTGGAGTGTGATGACACAAGTAATCCCAGCACTTGGGAGGCTGAGGCAGGAGGACTGCTGTGAGTTCAAGGCCAGCGGGGGCCATATCGTGAGTTCAAGGCCAGCCTGTACTACATAGCAAGATGCTGTCTAAAAAAATAATAAGAGCCAAGAACACATGAAGCCATATCTTTCTAATCCAAAGTGTTATTTCTTGAGGTTTTCACCCACAAATACCCTTCCCTTGAAGAAATACATACATCCGTGATGTAGGCCACATCTCACTAGACCGTACATTCTTTAAGGACAGGGTCTGCATCTTACTCTCTGCCTCCCTGGCCCTTAGCCCCCAAATAGTAGTTCCATCTGCATCCACGAGAGGAGCCCTCCCACTCCGTCACCACACCCCGCAGGCTCTTCAGTCCACTTTGTACTTAACCCTCGGGCAGCTTCCCAAGCACAGGGACTACTTTCTGGAAAAGGCTGAATTGGTCTGAATTCATCTCGGTCCTTCCTGGCTTGTCCTCACCATCTTCCCACCCAGATTACCACCACTCATCCCTACAGCCTGTTCTAACTCTCCCCAGAGGACGCAGCTCTCCCCACCCCTCTTGTCTGTCCCCAACTAGTGTCTACCCCAGTGGTAACTTGATATTTGTCATTAATCAAGTCCAAGAGGTATGACAGGCACCAAACATTGTTTTGGCTGTAAAGGGTAGCAAATCACAAGCCTAGTGCCACAAGTTCTAGCTTATGCATTGAGTACCAACGAACCAAAAAAGCATACGGGTACTTGGACAAACTTTTCACCTCAGAATGCATCGAGTATCAAATTCCACTAGTTTCAGAGCAATCAAGTGCCAAAGTATGAGTGTATTTGGGAAACTGAAGCCACCCTGGCCTGGCAGCCGTGCCACTCCCTTCTCCATGGGGCAGAGGCTTTGCCCTGGCGCTGTCCACCGTGCTGGCCTCCGTGAGTGCCACAGTATGCCAGCATCCATAGCCCCTGCTGTGGGGCACGTGTGATTGTGTTCGCAGTGGAAGGCGCTAAGACCTGAAATTTATTAGAGTCTCCCAGCAACAAAGCTTGTGTGGTGGGACCAGCAGGGCTCTCCCTGGCTCCAGTGCTGTGGCACCCAGAACCTAAGACTGCTCCCTGCATGTGGTCTCCTTCTAATCTCCTTGTAGTCCTCCAAGCACCTGCTTCTCCCCAGCCTCAGTGCCGGCCCCCAAGGCCCACACACTGCATGGCAGGGCACTGGGTAATTAGTGCAAACATCCCCTGCTTTCTCTCCTCAGTCCCAGGGGGTCTTTAATGCACACCCCCTGGGAGTTCCCCTTTCTCCTCCTAGTGGCCATGCTGAGAAGGTGTCCCTGTCCTGTGTGCAGCATCAGAATGTGCGCGGAATTAATGAGTGTCACTCCCTCTCCCTGCCATTCCCTCTAGTGCCTGGATCCCTCAGTGCTGATGACCTGAGGGGAAAACTCTCCAGATGTCAGACACAGGCAGTGTGGTTTCCTGTTCTTAGCTGCTTTTGTTGGGTTTTGTTTTTATCTCTCTGGCTGCACCAGGACATCTGTACCACATTACCCTCCTGGGCATCTTTAAATCCCCGGCTTTCTCTGCCAGCTCCTAGGCCGGGCATGTCCAAGAGACTGTCTTCTTGCGCCATTTATAAGTTTGATTGCAAAAAAAAAATACAGTACTTCCCTAAGATCAGCATAGGAAAATAAGTTACTGAAAGAATCTGGAAAACTCACATTGATTGAGTCTCTACATGTGCCAGGAAGTTTCAGCCAAAAATCATTTACTGAGCACCTGGGAGGTACCAAATACCATGCCAGGGTGAAGAGAAAAATGAGTGCGCCGACAGTGAGGGCCTGTGTTTGTCATAGGGGCCAGGAGGATAGTCAGAGATGAGACCGCAAAGGGGAGGGGCGGGTTCTGGAGGGCTTTAGACCCTGCAGGCTGCGTTTTCCAGAGGATATCAGTGGGTATTACAGGAAGAGTAAGTCTGTACAAATACATTTCAGGCACAGGACTGTTTAAAAATAATTCATAGTTTGATTTTTTTTTTTTTAGTTGCAAAACTCAGCAGCCTTTACTGCGCTACCAGGCACTGAGAATCTCACAAGGAAGCACACAGCAAGGAGCATTTCCCAGACTTGTCTGGCTGGGGAACCCCATTTCTCCCTTCACGCAGTGCACCAGGGCAGGGTTTCTCAGCCTTCCACTCAGGTGATTCAAGCTGGCAAGTGGCATGACTGGGCATGTATTTTTTTTTAAGTCTACTCTAGAAATAAGTGTAGAAGATGACTAGGGAGGCTGAGAGGCTAGAGGTGAGGAACTTGCTAATGGTGATCGCTGCTAATGTCTAGGGGCAGCGCTGTGCACCATCTACCTGAATCTTCCTAACAGCCCTCTCAGGTAGAGATGGCCATTACCCGCCCTTCCTAGACGAGGGCAGTGAGCCTCAGAGGGCTACATTGTAGGCCCAGAGTAAGCCCGAAAGCAAGTGAAGCAGCTGGTGTTGTGTTTGACCCTTGCCTGACCCCCAAGGCCTCCTCCTGAGCCCTCTGCCATGCCACCACCAAGGTGGGGTGGAAGTAGCCCAGGCTGGAGGTGACAGCAGCGAGGACAGTGGCACTGCAGAGGGTGGCCACCAGAAGTGGAGTGGCCAAGCGTGAGAGCAGCAGGGGAGGTGGGTGTGGAGGGGAGCAGGTACCTGGCCTGAAAGCAGCAGCCTGCGTACTGTGGGGAGGTGGGCTCCCGCTCTGTCCTCTTCTGCCTGGGGAGCAGTGTGACTTAGGGCCTCCGTTTCCTTCTGCCCCATATCCTGCCTGCACGTCCCCAGCCTTAGCACCACTGAGGCCGTGTAAGAGCCCAGCAAGCTCAGGTGCCGGCCCTGGGCCCTAGGCTACAGATGTGCAGAATGTTACAGGGAGCTCCAACTGGGGGATAGAGGCACCAGGTGCTACAGGGGAATCCAGTCCTCTACCAAGTCCCTCTACTGAGTTCTGCTTGGGCCATGCTGACAGACCCTATGCAGGGATCCAGGGACACCTGCCACAGGGGCCCTGTCTTCTAGGAGTTGGATTCAGAAAGAGTTCCCAGCCAGGTGTGGTGGCACATGCCTGTAATCCCACCTGTCTGGGAGGTTGAGGCAGGAGAATCACAAGCTCATGTCCAGCCTGGGCAACTTAGCAAGAACCTTGCCTCAAAATAAAAACTAAACCAATTCCCAGTACAAAAAAAAAAAAAAAAAAAAGGACTAGCTTAGCATGAAAGCCCTGGATTTAATTCCTAGTGTGTCCCCCGCCACCACCAAAAAAAAGACTTCCAAGAAGATCCAAGGCCAAGTTGAGATCCAATGTATCTCATTCCCACTCAGTAAAACTGGCCAAGCAAAATGTGACATAAGCCACACATGCAAGGCACATGTAGAATTCTAAATGTTCTAGTAAAGGCATTAAAAAAGAAGCAGATGAGATTGACTTTAATAATATATTTAACCCAAATATCCACAATACTATCATTTCAACACGTAATCAGTTTTTTAAAAATTACTGAACTATCTTAACATTCTTTTCTCCTACACAGTCTGTAAAATCTAGTATTTTTTATGCTTGCAACACATCTTAATTTGGAATTGCCGCATGTGGCCACATTATTGGCCATTGTGGGTGTAAAGGTTGACAAATGGTGAAATACCTTTGTGAATTGAGTGACTAAAGGGTCAGGGACCAACTGGAAGGCTCAAGGTTTGCCGGGGGCGGGGGGCAGTGGCCAGTCTCAGACTTGTGTGGGTTTTCACTGACCCTACTCTGCCTGCCCATCTCCCACCGTGTTCAGGGCCTCTAGGTGTGCTGTTGAAAGAACACAGCTTGGCTTTGGAGATGAAAGGTTTGAGGGGAGAGCTGAGAAGTCTGTACTCTGTTGCTTTTGATTCAGATCCTGATTTCAAAGCCAAGCATTTTGTATAAATTGTATTTGTTCATCTGACATTTATTGAGCAGGGTTTTTTTTTTTTTCTTTTTCTCCAAGTCCCATACAACCTTCTGCAGCCACAGGGAGGGGTCCCTTAAGGAAATGGGTATTTCAAAGATAGTGTGTGGAGATAGATGGATACTTCACAGTGAATTCCAAGCAGCAGGAAGTATGGGGCAGTGGGTGTCCCAGAGACACCCCCTGATCTGGGCAGGGTGCTGAATGACAAGTCTACATTTCCTAGGCCAACTGGGATGGGGTAGAACATAATACCCAAGCAGCAAGCAGAGGGGAGGCCCAGAGCCCAGGCCATTGACAGTCTGCCCAAGGAGGGCATGGGCGAAGGTTGAGGGAGGTCTGCATGGTGCAAAGTACGGTCCAGGAATTGGAGGACTTGTAACGCTGGCCCAGGACCTTGAGTTGTCACCCCAGGAAAGGAGGGGCATCAGAGGTTTTGAAACTGAGTGTGGCCTGGTCATATTGCAATTTAGAAGGTCCTTGGCCTCCGTGGAAGATGGTGGAGGGGACCTAGCAGGGGGCCCTTTCAGGAGGTGATTGTAGTAATCTAGACCAGAGACAAGACCAAAACTGAGCAATCGGCACAAGGGACAGCCTTAGAAGATGGCCCGGGCAGGACAGGGGCAGGAGGCGTCCGGGATGGCACTGTGGCCCTGCCTTGGGGGACTGGATGCTTTCTCCCACACTGTGTGTGGAAATGCATTGCGTCATCTCAGTGTGTACTGATGTTTTAAGTTTCCACTTTAATGCAGCTACAAAGACTCCGTCCCACTCGACCGCCGCCTCCCAAGATACAGCGCTCAAGGCCCGTGAGTAGCTGGTGGTTGTGCCCTCCTGCCTAACACTGCCTGAGCCGTTCTCCCCAACTGACTAAACCTCGGGAGTGTGGACTCTCCTGCCTGGCAAGAGGAAACCGGGAATTGGGTTTCTCAGCTTCCCTCGCTATGTGGCATGAACCTGAACTTGCATTTTCTGGGCTTCTCTCTCCTTTTTCTGAATCAAATTCCATAATGCTCAGAGGATCAGAGGCACAGGTAGCTGGGTGTGTGCATCTTTGAGCATCTCACAGGTGAGCCATGTTTCTAGCCAAGCAGCTGTAAAGCTGCGCTCCAAATGCCTCTTCCTCATAAGGGAAGCCAAAGTCTGGCAGCAGGGGTCTCATTCCTGCCAGATCTTGGTTTGGAAAGGCATTGGTGTTCCTCCCGAGGGCAGAGGCTACACCCAGAGAGTATGGAGCCAGCCCAGATGAAGACGGGTACTGTGCCCCTGCCAGGCCTCCCACGGAGAGCCATCTTCCCAGGAAAGCAGGGAGTTAAGAGCAGAATAGCAGAGCAAAGTGTGATAAATACACCAACACCTGGGAATAGGGCGGGAGGGGAAGAGAGGCCCATTGTGTATCTTAAAGAGAAATGCCATGGAAAAATATGGATCTGGCACTGAGCATTGGTAAGACTGTTTTCCCTTATACACTCAGACTTTGGCCATGCTGAAGCATAAAACTTTAGCAGGTGCCTTAAAGTGGAAAACTTGCCAGGACCATTTGATGAGGACTGTTTACCTAGGGGAGTTTCCCAATCTGTGGTCCCGAACAGCCACACTCCATGGCCAAGCATAGGGGATCAGCTGCAATCAAAACACCCCACAAACCGACATCCTAGCCCATCCCACCCCCACCAGCGCACATAATCAGTCCATCTCATGAAGGTAACAGGCCAAACTGTATGTCTGTCTTGAGTCCTTAATGAGCATGCACGGCATCAACTGGGTGACTCTGGGTGGATGTTGGACATTGGGTGGGGCTGTTTCCTCCCCTTCCCCACCATGTGTAGGAGTTAGAGGGCTAGGGTAGAGGTGGAAGATTGAGCTGGCTTCACCAGTGACAGCCATGAGTCTACATGCCAGCATTTGGGACAATGGATCCATCCTGTAAAACCATGATTAACACAAACCCCAGTCAGCACAGCTGTCAAGAGGCTAGAATGTTCCTGCTAAAAGGGCACCCGGCTAGCTCAGTCGGTAGAGCATGAGACTCTTAGAATGGTCCTGCTCACTGCCATGGGAAGGAAGGCACAAGCAGCAAGAAGGCCTGCTTTGGGAAACAGGAAGCCCCTTCTGGGTTGAGCTTCGTAGGGTTTAATGAGTATTTCCATGCAGTCATTAGCAACATGGATTTGGAGAGACAAGAGAGCTAATATTGACTGCTGAGGCTGTGTGACTTTGGGCAAGGACTGAAACTCTGAGCCTCAATTCTGCTGCTGTACTAGACCCTCATTCATAGGATTTCCTGTGAGAATGAACTGGGAAAATATTTGAAGAGCACCCAGCATAACGCCTGGCACACAGTAGCAATTCTTATTCTCCTGAACAGGTTCTTACACTTTACAACTTCTAAGGAATGGCCCGGTTTATTAAAAACCATCATTTGCTCAGGATTATACAGTCAACAAACCCCTCGTAGGCACCTTACCTTAGTTGAGATCCACAGTGGCTCTGTGAAGTGTATGTTGTCACCAGTCGTGTTACAGATGAGAAACCAGGTGCTTTGTAACATAACACAAGTCCTTCACCAGGGATCACCGGGCTCCAGAACCTGTGATGTTTTCAGCATCCCGAGCTCCCCGACCCTCCATCTCCATGGAAACAGAGATAGACTTAGCATAAAGTACTGGGACAGGAGCTTCCACTGAGAAAAAATAATCAGCAACTAGTTGGGCTTCCTGTGGCATTGCCAGGGCAGAGTTAGGTCATGGCAGGGATACAGAGGTAGAGAGAACTAACATACTGAGCACCTTCTAATGTGTCTAGGACTATGCTGGGCACCCAAACAGTCACTGTCTCACTCGTCCTTATTATAGTTTACAAGACGCAGGTGACCTTTCCCCTTTTTGTAGCCAAGACCACAGAGATGATGAGAGGCCAAACTGGCCTTTGAGGCCAAGCCTGTCTTCTTGTTCTCCACCAAACCGCAACCCCAGAGCTCCTTTAAAGGGTGGCCATGAGGATCCTTAGAGGCATGGGTTCCAGAAGATTCACACAGATCAAGGGATGCCCAGCCACATCCACCAGCACTTCAGGACTTGGAAAGGAGGAAGTTGCCACAAGAGAAGCCTGATGGGCAGCTGCCTCTGCTCTTGACCCAGTGCAAGAATGACAAGCCCAGCACTCAGGGTTGCTGGCTTCCCCGGCTTCTGGTGTGCTGAGGAGGCAGGTGCCTAGGA
Organism: Dinomys branickii; assembly: GCA_004027595.1. Classification (NCBI taxonomy): domain Eukaryota; kingdom Metazoa; phylum Chordata; class Mammalia; order Rodentia; family Dinomyidae; genus Dinomys; species Dinomys branickii. The sequence goes on along the minus strand of PVLD010000642.1, from coordinate 47,014 downwards.
CTCCTCCCCTAGGCTCTGAAGTCAGAGAGGCCTGCCCTTAATGGAATCACAGCTTGACCAGTTCCTGGCTGTGTGACTTAGGCAAAATCCTTACCTGCTCTGAGCCTTAGTTACATTGTCTGAGTTTAGCAATACCCACCAGGTGAGGAGAGTGAGATCATACACAGAGCGCACCCAGCATGGAATAAATATGTTCACCTGCCAGGCAGGACTGCTGAGAGACAGTTTGGGAGCCACAGAAGATGTGTGTTTTCTGGACACACATTTATGCAAGTGCTTGCAATGGCCCACTGCATTCTAGACTGGAACCAGGGAAACCCAGGGTGGGGCTCCTCAGGGCCTTTAAGACAACAGCCTGACAAGCCCCCAGCCAGGCTTTGCTGGTTTACTTCGGTGCAAACATCCAGTGCAGCCACTGGCCCAGGGTGGCAGGCACGGGGGCCCAGCCCCTCCGCCTCTCTGGAAGGAGCTTTGTAGCCTGGCACCTGTGGCTGGAGTTCAGCTGTGACCACAGGGTTGGAGGTTTTTATTAAAAAGAAAAGAAAACAGAAGCAATTGGTGCCCGGTCTCACCAACCCAGGGCAGCCGTCGGGACTTGCTGGGGAGAGGCAGGCTGTGGTCGGCCCGTATGCAGAGCACTTTATAAGCTCCGTATTTATTATTTCTCACTCACCATTAAAATCAAATGTACTCGGTGCTTTTGTATTCAATACACATTTAACCCTGCCGACTTAGATTTCTCAGATTTTAAATCCAGTAGGGAATTGGCTGGCTTCCCAACTCTCCCCTGCAGTCCCCCTTGAACAGAGCTGGAAATCCCTGTTTAGCATTTTCTCCCCTGGCTCTGCTGGGATCCTAGCAGTGGCGGGCCCGCCCCTGATGTGTACGGGTGGGTTTCCCATCCCCACTCCTATAGAGCACCCCGGAAAGAGGAATGTGACTGCTGAAATTAGACAGGGGTTGTCTGCATCGTCCTGGCTTAATTAAACCATTTTGTCTGTGTGTGCCTTTGGCTGGTTGTGGTTTGCTGCCGAGTGTGTTGTGTGTGTGTGTGTGTGTGTACGAGAGAGAGAGAGAGAGAGAGAGAGAGAGAGAGAGAGAGAGAGAGAGAGAGAGGGAGGTTGAGATTCATACATCTTCACCCCTATGCAGGCCTTGTGTGTGTCTGCTTGTGAGACTGTGTATATTGCGGTCCCCAGGCCTCGGTGATCCCGTGGTTGTCTGAGGATAATTTTGTCTCTGGCTTTGTCCACAGCAGTCAGGTGTGTGTGAATCCGGGTGGGTCTGTTCCGCCAGGGTGACTATCTGTGGCCACTCTGTGTCTCTCTCTCCCGCCCCGCCCCTCCCCTCCCCCTGCCTCTCCCTCTGTCTGGTTTATCATCCCTAATGAAGCAGCCTCCTCCATCGATCCTGCTGATTGCCAACCCATCCCTTTTGTTTGTTGGCGCTGAGCCATTCAGCGGCACTCTGACAGCTCAGCTCGTCTAATTAGCTCTGTTGTTCTTTTCCCCGTGTTTCACCACGCTGCAAGTTCAGTTGAAGTTGCCACAAACTTAATCCCCCCATTTCAGCCACAAGTTCACATTCTTAACCCGTCTTTATTGTAGCAAGGAGCAGCTCTGTGCAGGATGAGCTGACAGGCCTTAAAGTCTGACCTCACCAGAATGCGCGCCGCAGTCCCCCTGGGGCAGGGGCAGAACTGCTCCTCCAGCCCCAGCTGCATCCCACCTTCGCCCTGGTGGGGAACAGTCTGGGGGATCCTTCTAGCATACAGATCTTGTCTGCATTTGCCAGCGGAGTCTGGCTGCCGCTAAGGAAACCAGCTCAGAGGTAGAATGGGGGGAAGGGATGTATTCATTCATATATTCAGCAGATATGGATCAGATGTCCTCTGGGTGGTGGGCACCATGCTAGTAGCAATGATCATAATAGTGACAACTCCTGTGTGCCTCATACATTCCAGGCGGCATCATTCCTGTTTCTAAAAATCTCCCCAAACTTCCAGGTACACACCAGGCAGGAGGCTAGGAAGAGACAACCCTAAAATTCATCTGCTAATTCATAGGTGCCCCCCCATCTTCCTTTTGTTGATTTATGAGAAGGGGAAATCCCAGTCACAGAGAAACAAGATGAGCATTTATTAAACACCCACCGTGTTTCAGAGCCCATGCTGGGCATTCTCTGTGCCCTGTCCTGTCTCTACGCCTTTGTAGCAGCCCCGTGAAGGAAAACAGAGCAGGTCTGGTGGAATGCATTTGGCTTTCCCCTCATCGCTGACCTGCTAACCAAGGCTGGGCTCAGACTGGCCACTCTGCAAGAAAAACTTCGGCTAGATCAGACATGTGCAGACCCAAGGGCTGGGTGAGATAGCCTAAAGACTTGTCTTGTGGGCAGCCAACTCCTGTCATCTTGTTCCAAAGCTGTCGTGCTGGGTTGCCCACAGATTGCTGAGGGGCGGGGGGCGGGGGGTAGGAAATGGAGCACATGTGTCCTCTCCTTTCCTGTCCTGTCCTGGAAATGCATCAAGTGTGACATCAAATCTGCAGGGAGGGTGAGCCCCCTCGGCTCTCCACAGTGATCAGTGGTTTTTATTGGCAGTGAAATTCGCAGAGGGACTTCCCTAGCTTGGCTCTCCCCCTGCGGCTCTCTGGCCCAGGAAATGGTCAGAGATGATGGCACCAAAGGTAAAGTCGTGTAATGCTGATTGGACCAAATGAGTTTCCTTCGAAGAGCACCGAGAAATTCCTAGCCTGACACCCACTACTGGTCTGGTGAAGGAAGCACGTCCTTCTTTCTGGGCCTTTGCCTTGGGTTTCAGAGGCGGCAGCCTGGAGTAACCATCCCATTTGTCATCAGAGCGCCGACCATGGGCTTAGGAAGTTGCCCGTTTCCTGGTACCCCTACCGCCACCCTCTCACCAGCTCTGCCCTCAGTGTGGCTACACGAGGTGTGTGACTTCTGAGGCCTCCTGGAGGACTGGCTCAGATCCCCTGGGAAGCAAAAGGATGGGCTTAATTGGCATTCTCTGACACTGTTATTTGCTTTTTCCCTCCCACTTAGAAAAAAAAATGAGAACCTTGTAACTCAGTTATAAAAAGAGCAAAAATAATTATGTATACCCCCAAAACAAACGAGAGGGAAACTTTTTTGCTCTATGAGGATAAGGCTCCTGTTCTCTGAGAGCAGCCCTTGGCGCCTTCACTGCAGCCCTGAGAGGTAGCTGGTGAGACTGTCCCCATCCCACAGCCGAGGAGGACCTTTCTGACTGCGTAGGCCACAGAAGTCCGGTGAATGTGTCTGTCTACTGCATAGTAACTGGGAGTATTTCCACAATGAATGGGGCTTTAGTAGCCTGCACTTTGAAAATCCCTAAACCTTTCCTTGGGGGCTGCTTATCCAAATCTTCAGAATGTCCCTATGTGGCTTTCCCAACTGATTCCTCGGGGGTTTTCCCCATGACAATTCCAGGTTCGCCCACCCCGTCCTCACGTTGTCAAGAGACCGAAGAGCAACATCTCCGTGGAAGGCCGAAGGACATCCGTCTCAAGCCCTGAGCAGTGAGTACCCATGGCTCCTCTCCTGCCTGCGGGAACCCAGCAGGGCAGCGCTTTGCGGCTCTCGAGTTTGCTCTCTAGCCTGAACAGAGACAAAGACGCCAGGCGGGAGTAGGGCTAGATTCTCAGTGTGCGCTGCTGCTTCGTGTTCGTTCTGGTCGTTGAAGTTGTCGTATCAGCAGGAGGCCCCAGACGCCAAGGAGCCACTTGCACCCGGGCTGGCTTCTGAGAGGTGAGGCCCACAGGGCATTCAAAAAGCTCCAAAGAGGGCCCCAGGGTTTGTCTTGTAAAGACGTGGAGTTCTCAGGTCAGGGCTAGGAACCGGTCAAGGAGGCCACCTGCTTAACAAGGCCACCACCACTTAGGCCCAGTGGTGGCCAAGGTCTCTGTGGCCCAGATCTGTATATGAGGCTTCCTCACTCACTGCTCCACCCCCTTCAGGGCCCTGTGCCCTACATACCATTTGTGTGGATACTGTTTCTCCTCTCAGACCCGGAGCTCCTCAGGAGCAGGCCCTGGGTGTAAGACCTAGCCTAGAACTGGCTTGGTCACAGGCCAAGTGACTATGGGATAGATGAGGTGAATGAGTCCCCTGAGTGGAGCGAGACCAAAAGCTACAGACAACCGGACTCCAGAGCCATCTGGGAAAGTAATGCCGCCTTCCTTTGTCTACAGGGCCCTGCCCAGACAACTCAGCAGGTGCACACCAGCTTCCCATGATGCCTTTAGAGGGTACAGGAATTCCTCTTGGTCTGGAGTTGTTGGAGGAATCAAATAAATTAGTCCTCTCAGTGGAAAAGGAAATACCCCTCATACCTGGCCTGCCTTCAGGAAATTCCTCAGGGACAGACGCTAGGGGAGATGGCCAGGCCTGGGCAAAATTGGAGCTAAAAGGAAGAGACAGTTCTGAGTGTTGAGCTGTGACCTAGCCCAGGTTGTGATGTATTTCACGTCTCCCAGGTCCTCTGCCTTCCCGTCGGACACTGCTTGACTCCCAGGTCTCTGTAGACGCAGCCCGCCCTGTGGCCCCCAGACTTGCACAGAAAGTCCTGGGAGGGCAGGGGGAGTCTCAAGAGATTCTTGGTTGTTTGAAATTTGGAACAGAGGGCTCCTGAAGTTGGGTGTAGGTTTAACTTCCATTGTACACAATGGGTGGGTGGGAATACTGGCAAAGCATTCTGGCATGGACTATGATTGCCCCCTTATGGAGAGACTGCTGCATAGCTCCATACTTCTGCAGGCCCTGACGATTTTTCCTGAGCAGGATGAAATCAACATTTCTTTAAAGTCATCTCTTTAAAACTGAACTGAACCTTCTAGACACTGTACTGGGTTACAGGCCCATGAGTTACTGAGCTGTAAACCCAGAATGCATTACACAAAACATCCCAGACCCAAAGTACCCCAGATTCTACCGAGAAGCATGCCCCATTTTATGACCAGCTTCCTGATGGAGCTTGAACTTCCTATCTGCAACTATTTATGCTATTGCTCTTCCAGACCCAGCAATAGGAGGTGACTCTGCGTTGTGTGCCAAAAAGCCAGTGTCCGAGAATGCCATTTCCCTGGGTGTTACCTGAGCTGTGCTGCTGTTTCTTCTTGCACTGTGCCCATCTTAGATTTCTTTTCAGGAAGCACCAGGAGCTGAGATAACAGTGGGGGCTGCTTTGGGGGGTTGGCATAGTAACAGCGATGGCCAAGGACAGGTCGTCTGTGACCGCGCCTACCAAGAGATAGATACAGTTTGGGACACTGTCACCAGAGTTTCTTTTCACATTCTCTTAATGAAGAGGGAGGGAGGCTGTGCTCCCCTGGTGCCGGTGCTACCGGTGTTTCCCTGCGTCTCTTCCACACTGCCGCCCCTCCCCCATCGTGCTCCTCTGCTTCCAAATGCCGTGTCACAACAGCACTTGGATGTGTTTTTCTCAACTGTCATCAGCTCCAGCTGGCAAGACCAACTTCTTGAAACACAGGAAGCATCCAGCGGAAAATATTTTAATAAAACAGACTCCTCATAAAATATTGTTCTGGGGGAAAGGAAACCAGCTCCACCAATCTGTCAGCATTGTGTTAAGAGATGCGGGAAGACGAGCCGGCAGGCAGGAGCCAGAGCTTAATGGGCCTTTGTCGAGGGTGGTTCTGTGTTGGGTACATGGACTCGGCATCTGGCCCTTTCATCTGGCCTGGATTTTCTTGAATCCTGGGTCTTCATCTCTGCCGGGAATATCAAAGTGCATCGGAAACTTAGAGGATTGGGGCGGCACAAGGAGATGCAGGATCTTTGAAGCTGAGGGGGAGATTCAGTCCTCCTGACTTCTTGCCCCAGCCCTCACTTCCAGTAGCACATTCCGTAATTAACTTCACAGCCAGCAAGATGGAGCTGATTAAGAATGAGAGCATCCCAGCAGCCGCTGAGCATTCTGGGATCCATTAAGGCCGAGCAGCAGCGGCCCAGAACTCTTTGCCCAGCCCCTCGATGAAGTCTGTTCCTTCCTTTCCAGCTGCTGTCCCTCCGTCCGTTGCTCCATCTGTGCATTCATGTGTCTCTTCATTCACCAGCTATCTTTGAAAACCCGCTAGGTACACAGCATGTTGGAGAGGAGGCCTTGAAGGGCAGTTCCCATGGTGACTACGTGGACTTGCATTTGCCCAAAATGAAATTTTCACCCATCAGATTTCCTTCCTGAATCAAGGGGTAGGTTTCCTCGACCCCTCAGGCCATTTGTTGGCATTAGGAAGAACACTTCTGAAAGACTTCTGGAGAAACCTTCTCTGTTTCTCGGTTACCATTAGCTGATTAATATGCAGTCTGCATTTCTCTCCAAGTACCAGCTCCTTCCCTTACTTTTCAGAACAGAACTGGGGAAATGCCCTTAGCATCAGAAGAGGCCTGAGCTAAACACCAATGAGCAGGAGCACACTGGAGCCCCTCATGTCTTATGCCCTGGGGGGCTCCCTCCCACACTGGGAGCACAGACTCAGAAAAGCCACTTGACTGTGTTCCCAAGACCCCTGGTAAGAAAGTGGCCAGGCCAAGATTCAGGGTTCCGCTTTACTTCATTCTGTCCCTAGCACTCTGCTGCCCTCTTTAGGACAAGGGCCCGTAGGGTCCAGTTGTGGTCTGGCTTTGGCCCAAAACAGCTCCATGTCCTGAGATGACTTTCCTACTCTTCACCCTCCCCTCAGGCTCCCCAGAGCCGAGGCAGGAGCCAGAGAGCCCTTCAGCCCTCCCACTGCTGCAGAGCAGTGTTCACGGGCACCTAGTTTCTCTGCTGGGGGGAGGGGAGGGAGTAACGTTTGATGAACGTTCCTTAAGATTGGGGAAGGGCCGGGCATGGTGGGGCACTCCTGTAATCCCAGCACTCGGGAGGCTGAGGCAGGAGGAGCGTTGGGAGTTGGAGACCAGGCTGGGCTACAAAGTGAGCCCAAGGCCAGCCTGAACTGCACAGTGAGACCCTGCCTCAAAACAAAAAACAAAAAAAAAAAGAGAAAAAGGTTGAGGAAGGTGCATGTCACTTTCCCATTTAGCACATGGAAAAGCTGGGGCTAAGGAAGTGACTTTCGGTAACTTGCTCAAGGTCTCGGGGCCAGACTGTGGTGAGATTGGCTGTCTGATAACAGAGACCTGGCCCTTTCTTCTAGTTAACACCTAATATGTTTCTGTGCTACTCTTAGTAGTGAAAACCTGGCCACTGTGGTAGAGACATCATATGGGCTAAATACCTGTGGACCCAGGAGAGTAGGCCTTGGTGGTTTCTGGCCCCAAGTTATTTCCATCCCAACTTGCAAGGTGTTGAGGATGACAGCCAGCTTAGAAAGCTAGCAGTGTGATGGGGACAGCCTCCCCCTCAGGGCCACACACTGTGCCGACTGAGGCAAGGGTGGGTGTCCACACTGCCCCTAAGTGCTTCGACAGCCCAAGTGTAGAGAGAAGCCACCATTTGTTCCCTGTTGAGAGGAGGCAGTAGAGCCAGGGACAGTGGCTCTCACAGAGTAGCTGAGAGTCTGGAGGGAGATGGTAGGGCTGTTTCCACCTCCCAAGGATGAGGGGCTGGTGGGGAGAGCTGGGCCCAGGGCCTAGTCCTGATCACCTGCCCATCTGAGCCGTGTGCACTGCACACCTGCTCTCCCCATGGCTGAGACACAGGACACCTTTTCATTACATAAGGACTCCACTGACCACCCTGGTTATCTTCATTTCATTGTACTAAGTAAGAATAGTGCAGATCCATCCACCAGGGGCCCCTGAGCCACTTCCCTGCTCACCTTCTTGACTAGATACATTTAAAATCTGCTCTTTTCAAGTGATTCTCATTTGTGCTTATTTGTCAAAGTGATCCAGGAATCTCACAGACAGCTCAAGACTCAGGGGTAAGAGAGAAAATCCTTCTGATTCCAACTGCTTGAATTCAACTATGGATGCCTATTTCTACAGCTTCTTTTCTGGTCCTTCTCCTGTAGTTTTTCCCCAGAGCCCCACTTCCCTTGGAAGCTCTGTTTATGGACTTGTTGCGTGTGTGCTTGTAAGCACTATCCTTTGTTCCCATAAATGATCCCCTTGTGTGTGTTTTCAGGGTCTGCCTAAGCTGCCCCTCATACTAGGTCTTTAGATATAAAAAATTACTCTCTGAGCTTCAGTTCATTTATATCATTATAAGATTTAGAATTAACAACTACTGTTAGCTGAGAACTATGTGCTTCACATACAGCATTTCATGTAATCCTCATGAGAAATTTGGGGAAGGGCCGGAGATATGGCTCAGGGGCACAAGCGCCTGCCTGGTAAGCACAAGGTCGAGTGAGAGAGAGAGAGAAATTTGGGGGAGGGGGTAGGTATTATGAGCTTCATTTTATAGATGCAGCTGTACCTCCAAGGGGTTGTCACTACACTTATTTCCACAACTAGTTAGTAGCAGAGCTGAACTGCAAACGCCCCTTGAATGCCAGAGCCTATACACTTAACCAGTCACATAGGACAATGTGCACCCTGATTGCTAAATAACTTTCTGAAAGAATAGCACCACCTTATACACCCATCAGGACTGGACTCCAGAAATCCAAGGAGCTGCTGTTGGAAGTCCTCAGGACAAGGAGAAGCCCGACAAGTATGCCAGCCGGGGACAGAGTCCATGCACCAAACAGCCAGCCCCTGCTGCTGGGAAACTGACCATCTGAATTGTACCAGTGCCAAGACCCTAGAAGATTCAAATAAGAGTAGAAGAATCTGCTGGGGGTATTTTGTGAGAATCCTGCCCAAAGCCCATATCTCAGAATAGTTTGCCTCCCTTGACCATACATATTTGATGGCAAGAGATGACATGCTGCCTTGGTACAACAGCGTGCCCCTCTCACTTTGACACAGCCAGAGCCAGTCTGGGCTGAAGAGGTGAGAAAGGGGTTAGACATTTGGATGCTGGCCTGGTACACAGGCAGCCCTTTAGCATGTAACACACCTGGGTCAGCATCCCAGCCCACCATCCACCAGCCCTGGTGCTCAAGCTGGGTCTCTTTGCCCTCTGCTTTTAACATGAAGCCTGTTAGCATCCTAAGGCTTGTGGTTTGCAAAACTGCCCATAGGAGACACAGCCATATCCTATGTCAGCAAAGTGCATGGCCTCTGCACCTCATCTCCTGCAGTGACTGCCATGTTCTTAGCACACCCGCCAGCTACTCCCTCATGCTGCAAGCCCCCAGGCTGCCCCGGATACAGCATGGAGCTACGCTGTTCTAGTTTTCTCTTTATATCTCATACATGCATAAACACACCCCCGTAGTCTTTGAGCTCTTCCAGTGCAGGGGCTGTATCCTTCCACTTTGACTCTGCAACTCCCAAACCAGAGCGTGGTTCAGACTGCTACTCTACAGATGCTTCTACAATGAATGAACGCAAGAATCAGTGAACGTACCTGCTTACAGCCCAGCACCCTGGAAACGGGGCAGGTATCCGTTAACAAACAGATATGTACAGCACCTACTAGGTGCCAGGTATGATTGGGATGTGGCTGTGAAGCTTCCTGTAAAAGCCAGGACCTGCCGTCAGCCTCACGAGCAAGTCTCCAAGATGCCAGCTGGGCCCTGAGCCCCAGGGGGTCCAGGGCAGCTGTCTTGGTGCTACCCCCTGGCAGGCTGCCAGGACCCACTGCCTGAGCAGCCAGGAATCCAAACACCCGAGCAGAAGGTCACAGACCCAATTAGCAGGGCCACAGGCTCTGACCTGACTCACACTCCACCCCCTGCTGTTGGAATCTGGGCTGTGGACACAAAGCCAAGCCTGAAGCCAGACACATGCCTGAGCCCAGACTGGAAAAGCAGTGACTGCCAGAGAGCCCCCAGTGATCCACAGCAGCCCGGGACACACAGGCCCGATTGCCCACCACTGTGCCCTGGCCACTTGGAAGGAAGGACTTCTCCCAGGGGCAGTCACTGCAGAAAGCCAAGTCCCCCTGGAAAGCCAAGCCTGTGGGATACTTTAGGAAAAGGAGCCCCCACCCTTGAAAGATTTGTTTTGTGGTTTTTGATACCAGGAACCAAACTTATGACCTCAGGCTTGCCAAGCAAGCACTTATGCCTCTGAGCTATATCCCTGGCCCGGGGCGTTGAGAGATTTCTGATTTCAGTTGCCTCTGAAAGGGCTTGCCATCCTGCAGAGACCCCAGCCTCTGCCAGATTCTACATCGCCACTTCCTAAGGGCCGATTGTGCCGAGTACCCTAACACACATTATCTTGGTTAACACCCCCTGCACCTCCAGAATCTTCCCAGCCAGGCATCATCAGCCCCACCAGCCCTGAGGGAGCCAAGACTCTAGAATGCAGATGTGCACACAGGGCTGCTGAGTCCACACACACTGCTCTCCCTGTCACTGCTGCTACGGCCCCCAAAGCTCAGCAGGCAGAGGCCAACCTCATGGTGAAGGGACAGTTTTTCTGCAGTCTCAGTGTCTCTCCCTGGTCAAGAAAAGTGCCCCCAAGGTGTCCCCCTCCCCACCTTCCCCTAGCATAGACCCCAGAGCATGGGCAGTAGAACAAAGCCCACATCTTATGCCTGGGTGTCATTCTGCGTGAGTGGCCATCTAGTGGACTAGCAGATGTCTTCAGAGCGCTCTGGGTTAGGGCCTGGACATGTGAGATTGGCGTTGGTGGATTTTGTTGAAAGAAGGAATGACTGAATGAACATACAATTGAAAAATGATTCACTAGATGCCTGAGTGAAGGTTGGAAAGGCAAAGCACAAGGCCAATGCAGGAGAGACCAGGGAGTATCCAGCCAGTATAGGCTTTCTGCCCTGCTGCCACCTTGAGGCCTCAGGTCACCCCAGCCTTGCCTGTGGCCTTCAGGCCTTGTACTGGTTGTGGGCCCCAGCCTGCCAACCCCTCCATCCTCTTCTGAGCTCCCCAGTGCAGTATCACATGCCCTCGCTTGTCCTGTGATTGCCACCACCAGGCCATAGAACAGTCTGCGGCACTCAGGGTGAAAAACCCAACGCCCATATCACCTCACAGAGAGCCTTGTCCAAGAACCCCCAGGGCAGGACACCACCACCCACCCCCCTGCACACGCTGTCCCTCAGAAAGCAAGTCTGGAGTGACCTGGTCTCCCACACTCACCCATTACCACTACGTTGATTTGCTGACAGCAGACTGCTCTTGTTCCGATGGTGACTTGGGACGACTTGGTGTTCCACTCACTGACCGGGGGTGCCCACACACAGCCGAGCGCAGAAGTCTGCGTGCTCTTCAGCATCTGTCTCCAGCTCTTCTCCAACACTGCAGCAGCCCTGGCTTCTTCCCTGGGCTGCCCAGCCATGGGCTCCATGCTGGGTCAAGCTTCCTGTGGGTCCTGAGCCACAGTTGTTCCCCTGAGACCTTCAGTCTTTCTAGATTTTAACCCACTGCTGAAGCGCAGTGTGGAACACTGGCCCTGCATCCTGGCCATGGAGGAAAGCCAGGTGAGGGTCTCACGATGGCCATAACATACCCCCCCTGAGGGCCCCTCACCCTGACAGACAGGGACCATTGTGCTCAGCATGACCCTGCACAGGACAGAGATGCCTAGGTCTCGTGGTTGGCAGGTGGATGTGAGCGGGGTTAATGAGTGAATATTCACAATGCACTAACCACTATACAAAGCCCTTTGCAAATATTTTCATTTTAACTTTTATGAGAAGACTTTTAGGAGGGCTCTGGAATCTCTGTTTGAGGTCCAGGGAGGTAAAGTAACTTTTCCAAGTGCCCTGGGTAAGAAGAGGAGCAAGACAGAAGCTGAACAGACGGGCACCCGCCGGGCAGACAGGACCCGGCCTCATCCTAGGGCTCTCCCTGCTCGTCAACCATGGGTGCCATATCGCCGAAGGACGCAGTATGACCAGGCCATTTACCAAGCGAAGACCCTTTGTGCTGGAGCGAAATGATCCTTTAAAAAATGATCACCAGCTCCCCTTCATTACCTCAGGAGGTCGGGTCCTGGCTGATTCTTCCCATCTTTATCTCAAGTACATTTAAATGTCAATTAAATTTGAAATATCTACATTTGTCAGCATTTCATTTTGGGCCAGCATGACGTGCTGCTGATTTGTCCACACGATGTGACACATGAAAAAAACTCTCGAGATGCAGATCTTCCTCATTAAAAAATAAGCCGGTGCGGTCCTGGCACGGCGGAGAGCACAGAGCGCATCCCCACTTCCTGATGCCGTGTCTCTGACATGGTATTTAAAAAGGAACAGCCTCGCCTGTCACCACTGTCACATGCGCGCGCTAACCAGCGACACGTTAAACCAAACATTAGAAAGGGCGCAGGAGTCATCTGCATGGGAACTCCATGCCGAGCATGGCGGGCAGAGGCGGGGGCAGCTGCAGGGATGACGGGGTCCGAGCAGTGATGGACAGCGAGCCTTTCTTGCGCACCGAGACAACGGCAGCCCTCGCTGGGTAGCCAAGTTCGCCACGACCTGCCTTTTCACAGACAGCCCTTTGTGTGTAATAAAATCCAGGCAAGTGGTGGGTGGCAGACTGCAGGGTAGTAGCTGAATTGGGTTAATGAGGGAAGAGGTACATTTTTTTTTCCATATTCTGCCTTAAGCTAATAAAAAATTTAAACCTGGACGTTTTCGATGGTTCATCCTTTATCTCTGACAAATATCTGACTGTATGTTTCATGGGAGAACATGAGCAGCTGAATTTAAATAAGTTTATTTTGAAATCTCACCTTTCATTGAAAGTGGAAGGGGAAACACCCTACCTCTCATTCCATTGTTTTAGATCCAGAAAACTGAAAAAGCAGGATCTCACAGTGGTTTAGAGTCAGGCAGATCTAGATCCACTTTCTCACTGAACTTTTGGGTGCTTGTGTGACCCCAGGCCAGGGACTCCCCCTGTCTGACCCTTGGCTTCTTTGTCTTAAGGAATTAGAAATTGTGCAAGTAGCATTTGACCCAATGCTTGGAAGTTCTTCTAGCTCATCCTACATGTGGCATGGGCATGAAAATCTACTGCTCTGACCAGTTTGTGTGCTAAGTTTCACCCCTGTGCTACATTGCTATTGAGAAACCCCCAGGCTCTAGTTGAGGCCACTGCCCAACCAGCCTGGCCTGGCTGGGAAAGCCACTGGAGGTGGAACCTGGTTTGTGGGCTGGAAAGTGAGGCTTCTTCTCCTCTCTCATCTCCGACCGCACCCAACCCTCACCCCCGCTCCGTCACACAGTACAAGATGTGACCAAATTTTAACGTGACCTGCACCTCAGCAGCCTGACTTCATGATGCCAGGGGCCTTGCCATCCAGCAGTGTCTTTACTCTTTGTGAATCCAGGAAATTCCTGGCAGGTTTGGTGGCATTCAGGTGCCACACAAGCTGTGATCTGTGCTTCCTTGTCAAAGCTAAAGGAGAGGGCTGCACTTAGGTGGGTGTCAGAAAAGCACCCACAGTGGAGCTGAGGGCCACTGGGAGCCTCCTTCCACTGGCCTGGGCAGGCTGGTGGCTCCCTCGGGTCCTGCTGCTGCCATCCCCTCTGACAGGAAAGGAGGGGCTCTAGGGATGGACACATGCAGAGCGGGGATCCCTGTTTGTGGCTTCCCAGCTGAGTCGCTGGGTCACTTCTCTGTCCCTCGCCATAACTCCGCTGCTTATCTAGGGCCGGGTCTGCTCACGTTGAGGAGGTGCACAGTGCATCTTGGTTGTGCGCGCAGGTGGACAGGTAGATGGGTGGGTGTGTAGATGGGTGGACTTGTGAAGGCCTCCAAACCTAGTCAGTGAGTCTTTCCTGCTAGGGTTTTGGAGGGGTGGGGTAGCATATACCAGGCACCAGCACAGCACCTGCTTGTGGATGTTACGTGGAACACTTGCCTGAAGCTTCTGACTGCCGAAGTGTCGGGGGGAGGGAGGCACAGGTATAGGTAGAGGCCCAGGCAGTGCTGAAGGCTAGAGCAACCCCCGCCCCACCCAACACACCTGGCTGCTCCCTGCACTGCCTCCTCCCCTCCCCTGCACAGAGAATGGCAGTGCCCCCCCACCCCCGCCACCCATCCTGCAAGTCTGAATGTGCTTGCTTCTCCCCGTTCACTCTGGATTCACTCAGCGCACAGTGGTTGCAGCAAAATCACAACTGAGGGTAGCAGATTTGCGAATTTTAAGCTGGAGTGACAGGGTTAGGTTTGTGATTCTACAAGGTTCTGGTAGCTGTGTGGAGGTGACCTGCTTCGCTATGGAAGCAACAGAAGCCAGGGCTTGCCTTGAGGCTGGCCGGGTACAGTCCTGAGTCAGACCTTCCGGCCCTTGCACTGGGCCCACGCAGTTCTAGTCCAGGAAGGGCTGAGCTGTGTCTGGTCCCCAGCAGCCATCACGGCGGCCTAGGCACAGAGGGCAGAGCAGCGTGGCCCACAGCCTCCTGGTGCAGGACCCTCAGCCCGCTGCTGTCCTGGGACGCCTCAGCTTCCTCTTCAGCTTGAGGACAAACTGCAGAGACGTCCTGCTGGGACAGTGGGCGGGAGGGAGGTGTAAGTGTGCCAGCACCAAGGCTGTAGTGGCTCTGGGAGCCAGGGCTAGGTAACAGCTGGGTCAGCAGCAGTGATAGCAGAGCGCAGCGCAGTGCCCTCGCCCTCGGCTGAGGGCAGCCGCGTCCCTCCTCTGCTCCCAGGCCATGTCCTCTTGTATTTCTTTGGGACATGTTGTTCCTGCCTGGCGAAAACCTTGAAGGAATCCCATGCTGTAAAGCACAGGAAGGAGGCTGCTGCGGCTGGCCAGGGAGGAGAGGAGCGGAGCAGGCCCGCGCGGGCACCCGTGACTCTTCCCTGCTCTCTTCCAAACTTCCCCATCACCTGCTGGGAGCCCCAGAGCAAGCGCAGCCCACTGCATGGGGTGAAGGCATGGACACCACGGCCCGGCACGTGGGCGGGATCTGAACCCATGAGCAGGCTCAGCTCCCCACTCCGGGGCCTGTGGCCTGTCTCAGCCCTGGTCAGTATAGAATTCATAGAAGCTGGGCGTGGGGTTTTTCTGGGCTGTGTATGTGTTTGTTTATAGAAGCAGAGCTCACAGGTGGCTGACAAGGGAGATGTATTTTTTATAATAATGAATATTTAATTTCCACATCACAGATGAAAAAGACTCTCTGAAGAAGCATCCAAGGGAGACGCCAGAGAGCGGCCGCTAATCAGAAAAGAGCCTTCTCGTGAGGGCTTTTCCATGCCGCTCACTTCTTTTCTTTAACTTTTTCCTCTTTTATTTTTTCCTGACTATTGAAGCGGGTATGCTCATTGTAGAAAAAGAAGAAGAAGCCGGTGAGGGCAGTCACCCATAAGCCCACTTGCTATTACTGACATTTAGTCCTGTGCCTTTCCAGTTTTTCTATGCATTTTCCCACACATAGGTGGGGGGGGCTGTCCCAGTGTCCTCAGGATTTGGCAGTGCGTACCACAGTCCACAGATATTCAAGCCTCTAACCTCAACTGGGGTGTTTGCATAGACCCAGGGCAATCCTCCTGGAGACTTTATATCATCTCTGCATGGCTTATTACAAGTGTAAATGTTGTGTGAACGGCTACACTATGTAGTTTAGGAAATAATACAACGGCTGGAGTCAGGGGTCTGGAGACAACACTGATATATTTTTGTTTTCCAAATATTTTCAACCCGCAACTGATTGAATCCACAGAGTGGAGCCTAGAAATACAGAAAGCAGTGTAAACATTGCAGATCTGCCTCCTGAAGTCTAAATTTTTCTTCACAAACATGTTTAGCTGGGCGTGGTGGCACATGCCTGTAATCCCAGCACTTGGGAGGCTGAGGCAGGAGGATCATTGCAAGTTCAAGACCAGCCTGGGCTACAAAGTAAGCTCAAGGCCAGTCTGAACTGCATAGTGAGACCCTGTCTCCAAAAGACAGAAAAAGAAAAAAAAAAATTATGTTTAGTGAGAGGGTAACATTCAGCCAACTGTGCCCAATTCCTATTGCTGAAAGTTGAGGTGACTCCATGGTTTTATTTATAAGCTTAACCATGCTTATCTATTTAGTGATACCAGGGATGTCACCCAGGGCCTCACACATGATAGGCAGGCGCTCCACCGCTGAGCTGCGCCCCCAGCTCTGGTTTCATGTTTTCATGTTACAAACAGCGGTGATAAGCACCTTCGGCCAAGAGTCTCAGCTGTGCTGAGGGTTTCCCAGCAGAAGTGGAGCTGCTAGGCCGGGGCTGACTGGAAGGCCAGGGTGTGTGGGGCTCTTGACAAAGATGGCAGCCGGTGCCCTTCCTGCCTGCTCACCTTGGAGCCCTGTGGCCCCCCTCCCGCCCTGTGCCTGGAGCCGTGACAGTGCCCTAACTGCCTGTTCTCTTCTGTCTGTCTTCCTCACCTAGCCTGGTAAAGCCCTTGCGACACTATGCGGTCTTCCTCTCCGAGGACTCCTCTGACGATGAATGCCAGCGGGAAGAGGCCCCGAGCGCTGGCTTCACCGAAAGCTTTTTCTTCTCCGCTCCCTTTGAATGGTCTCTCCTTCCTTCTTCCAGTTCCCCAGGCTCAGCTGGTGACGCTCAGGGCTGCATGGGGGGCGGGGCTGGCGCTGCTTGCTCTCGTGTGCAGGGAGGGTGTTCGGAGTACGAGTGTCCCCATGGCTCCTCTCTGGGGCAGTGAGGCAACAGGCTAAGGTGGGAGCTCGGTCCCTGTCCCCCTCAGGGAGTGAACTTGACTGTTAACAGAGCCAGTGGCTACCAGGAACCTGGCTGTTGATGCCCGAGTTCTCCTCTACCTGTCCCAGCATGGAAAGCCGTGGAAATGAAAGTCAGATTTTAAGTTAAAAGAAAAAATGTGAGGGCTTTTTTTTTCCCTGCTGAACTAGAAATTGAACCCAGGGCCTCAGGCACACTAGGCAAGCACTTTACCCTTTTTTTTTCTTTGTCTTTTTTTTTTTTTTGCGGTACTGGGGACCGAACTCAGGACCCTGCGCTTGCTAGGCAGGCGCTTATTGCACTGAGCTATATCCCCAGCCCCACTTTACCCTTTTCTTTGTCTGGTGACAGTGTCTCACTAAATTGTCCAATCTGATCTCAAATTTGTGATCCCCCTGCCTCAGCCTCTGAGTAGTTGGAATTACAGGTGTATGTCACCATGCCCAGGTAGAGTATGTATAGTAATTAGTGCAACATACCTAAATGGTCTAATCTACCTGGCTTTTAACATACAGTTTTGCCATTATTATTGTAACCGTAAGCCCCATACTAATTACAAATAGCTGCTCTTTTGGGCAATAACAGGATCAAGTGAAAAATCAGTCTTTGCACTGAGCTACATCTTCAGCCCTTGTTTTTGTTTTTGTTTTTTATTTATTTTATTCTGAGACAGAATCTTGCTAAATTGCTGATTTGCCCAGGCTGGGCTCAGACTTGACATCTTCCTGCCCCAGCCTCCGAGAGTGCTGAGATTACAAGTGTGTGCTGTGATGCCTGGCTACAAACAGAAATTCTATTCTTTTCTTTTCTTTTCTTTTCTTTTCTTTTCTTTTCTTTTCTATCTTTTCTTTTTTTTTCCACTACTGGGGATTAAACTCAGGGCCTTTACACTGAGCTACATCTTCTACCCTGTTTTGAAAGAGGCTCTTATTAAATTGCCCTTGGCAGAATTGAGCTTGCAGCCCCCCTGCCTCCACCTCCCAGAGTACTGGGATTATAGGTGCACATCACCACACTGGCTCAAAAACCTATTTTTAAACAGTTCACCTTTTTGTAAAAAAAAAAAAAAAAGTGGTTCCGTCGCTCACCTGAATTAATCTGTAGTGTCTGTCTCATTGCTAGTTCTCACCTGCACCCCCAAGTCTTTCAGAGCTGAGGCTGAACAGAGAGACAGTTTTGGTTTATCTTTTTCTTTGACAAGTCACAGATGTGTGTATCAGGAACCTTAAGGACAGGGAACTGCCCTTCACCGCGAGCCCACAGCGCCACAGCCTTGTAGGGAGTGAACTGTTGGCCCTTTCACAGAAAGGCTCCCTCTGTGTCCTGCTCCTGCCACCGTGCTGCCCTGTGGGAGCAGCATCCTGGCCCTCTCCCGCGAGCAGCGGACCTGTGGCCGTGGGCGGGTTAACCCCTGCCCTTGCCCAGGTTGGAAAAGGGCAGCCTGCGTCAGTGTTACCCTAGCTCCACAGGCTGCCTTTGCTCTACCTGAACCTTCAACATTTTTTCTTTTCAAGGTTTATTGTTTTTGTTTTTGCGGTACTGGGGATTGAACTCAGGACCCTGCGCCTGCTAGGCAGGCGCTTATTCCACTGAGCTATATTCCCAGCCCCAATCTTTTCAAGGTTTTTAAAATTAGCCTTGTCCCAGGCAACAGTCTTTATGATACCCTAGGTTTACGTGTTAGCTATTATGCCTGTCATTAATTAGAACAAACCTAGAAGCACTGGAAGGAGAAACATCCACCTGTGTCCGCTTGAAATCACCTTGTAGGGAAAGGCAGGGTGCTCGCGTGACACCCCACAACTCTCCGGGGGGGGCAGAAGGGTGGTCCAAGGCCCTGCCCCAGGAGGCTTCCGTTCTTTAAATAACTGCTCGTGCTCCCTCCTCAGCCCTGGCCTCCGCTGCGGTGGCCTTTGTGTGTGCGTGTACAAAGGAACCGGCCCAGCCCACGCCAGTGGAAAAACGGTTAACAGAGCACTGTTTCCTGGCTTCCCATATTCCTATCCTTGTGTGCAGACTTGATTAAGGGATTGTCAGCTCCGTAGGCAGAGCGCTTGGGCAGAGTGAGGGAGGACTCTCAGCCTCCCCAGCTTGGCTTCCATGTCCGTCTCTTGCCAGACCCCGCAAGTCACTTCGCGTCTCTGAGCTTCTATTCCCTCACACGCAAGGAGGGGTGCAGGCCCGGCTTCCTGAGCTGCTGGCACTGCTTGGGGAGCCGGATGGTACCCTCTATGGAGTCCCTCCCCGCCGGTCGCCGGCCTTGTTCCATGTGAGCCCACTCGTGGCCAGCAGGTGGCGCCTGCCCTCCACTTTACCAGCTCCAAGAGCACAGTTGCTCCAACCTAGGCGGGCCTCTGCCTGGCAGTTAGAGGACGACGCTGCTCTAAAGGTCAGGTTCACCCGGGCACCCTGTTGCCTACTCCTGGCTTCTACACAAGGCCTTGATGTGGAAACGCAGCACAGGGACCACATGGTGGCCACACTTAGTGGTGGGTTCCACTGCTGCCACCAGCTTCTGCCTGGAGTGCGTCAGACCCTGTGCTGGCTCACCGCAGTCACCCACCTCCCCCAAAGCAGCTGAGGCTCAGAGACGTTAAGTGCCTTCCCAAGTTCCCACAGCAAGACACAGCCCGGCCAGGGCTAGAATGGAGGTCAGCATAATTGGAGGCCCCAGCGCCCCGGAAGATGCTGAGGCAGGCTTCACGCTGCCTTCTGGAGGGGAGGGGTTCCAGCTCAGCTCCCCCAAGCTGTTCACACCTGACTCTGGCTACTTGTCAGTCACCAAATGGCCGAGCAGGGTGGGAAGAGGAGTACCTATCCCCGTCCCTCCTGCTTCCAGTCCTGTCCCCTTCCCAGCAGTTGTAGAAAAAGACACCTGGTTCTGAGGGAACTAAGGGGGCCCCTGGGCTGGTGAAAGCCAACATGACTCCGCCAGATCCAAGAGCCAGCGCCCAATCAGCTTCTGCCCTGCTGTGTGTCAGTGCTGAGCTCCTGCCTTCCTGCTGCCCAGGGTCCAGCCTGCACAGGAACCCCAGGACACTCCCATCCCAGTGGCTCCTGCACATGGTCCCTGGGGGCTGCCTGCTCCCCGCGGAGGCCCTGGGTGGGAGAATGCAGCCTGCTGTCTCTTCCCAGGCCACAGCCATATCGGACACTCAAGGAGTCAGACAGTGCGGAAGGTGACGAGGCAGAGAGTCCCAGGCAGCTGTCTCGGGAGCCCAGGGCCCCTGTCCCCGCGCCTCCTGACCGGGCCGCCAGCATCGACCTCCTGGAAGACGTCTTCAGCAACCTGGACATGGAGGCCCCGATGCAGCCGCTGGGCCAGGCCAAGAGCCTGGAGGACCTTCGAGCCCCCAAAGACCTGCGAGAGCAGCCGGGGACCTTTGACTATCAGGTATGGCGTGGACCGGGGAGGCGTCTGTAGCCACACCTTCCACACAGGAGGCAGAGCCCCCAACTCATAGTAGGGGAACGGAAGAAGGACATCCTCAGCCAGTGCTCAGAGAAGGGCTGGCTGTAGACCCCACCCAGTGGCCCAGCGGCCAGCCCCCGACAGGAGGCCTGGAGAAGATGTTGGTGCCCAGGTAGAGATCTGCCACCCACTTCTGTTTGTGGAGCAGACAGAGGTGAGCACTAACTCCTGCTGGACCTGGGATTGCTCCCATCCCACCAGGGAAGTAATATAACAGCCTTTGGGCCAAAATTCCTAGTGGGTTCTGTTATTATTTCCATATGGCCACCAATCTCCTGCTGAAACTTCCCATCCATCCCACCCCCTCTCTGCGCTGCCCCGGAGTCACGGGTTCACACTGGAATCCACACTGTCCCCATGGGTCCCATAATTCATGGCCATGAGCAAGAGGTGACTTTGCCCAGGTTGAGCAGCTCGGAAATGGCAGAGCCAAGGCTTGGAGCCTGGCGCTCCCCTGCCCACCACCAGGGCGTCCTCAGCTGGCGCAAAGCCCGCCCTGCCCTCTCGGGTGTGACTGAAGGTGCCGTGTGCTCTGGGAAGTGGAAAGGGTAGGAGCAGTGGAAAGTCTTTTCCCTAAAACGATGCAATGGGATTCCCACCAGTGCAGGAGGAGCACGTCCTCCCGAGCCCCCCGTGGCACACAGAGGCCCAGGCCCCTGGCTGGTGCGCTGCAGTGACCCCCAGTCTGTTGCAAGTGCTCGGAGCTAAGGGGCCACATGCTGGCGAGCTCCATCCCCGTCCGCACCCAGACCAGGAGGAGTAGAAGTGACCCATTCTCCCTCCCAGCTGTCCTGGGTCATCAGCCCCACCTCCTTCTCCCTCCCACAGAGACTGGACCTGGGCAGGAGTGAGAGGAGCCTCGGGATGATGGCGGCCTTGAAGCTTGCCCACCCGTACAACAAGCTCTGGAGCCTGGGCCAGGACGACATGGCCATCCCCAGCAAGCCCCCCAGCGCCTCCCCTGAGAAGCCCTCCACCCTGCTCGGCAATTCCCCAAGCCTGCCTTGCAGGCCCCAGGCCCAGGACAGCATCCTGAACCCCAGCAACAAGGAGGGGGCTCCCGCCCCCACTCGAGGCAACGTCACCATCCCCCGGCCCCAGGGCAGGAAGACACCAGAGCTGGGCATCGTGCCTCCACCGCCCAGCGCCCGCCCTGCCAAGTTCGCGGCTGCCGGCAGCACTCACGGGGACCTCTCAGCAGGTCGGGAGAGGCAAGCTGCTCTCAGCCCAGCCCTGTTCCCGGGGCTCCTCCCCAGGGTGGCCCCCCAAGGATCCACGGAACTGCTGCAGCCGCTCAACTCAGCCCCAACAGCTACAGGCACGGGCAGTGATGCCCTGCTTGCCCTCCTGGACCCGCTTAACACAGCCTGGTCAGGCGACATCATCCCGCCACACCCCTCCGTCCCAAATGCGACCACCCCATTCACCCCCCAGTTCAGCTTTCCCACTACAGGGACCCCAGCCCCCTTCCCTCAGCCACCACTCAACCCTTTTGTCCCATCTGTGCCAGTAGCACCCCCTGCCTTGCACCTGGGCTCCACGCCAGCTGGGCCTTTGGGGGCCCCCCCGGCTTCCTTGGGGCCAGCTTTTGTGCCCAGCCTCCTCCTGCCCAGTTCTGGCTTCTGCGCACCTCACAGGTCTCAGACCAACCTATCCGCCCTCTCCATGCCCAACCTCTTTGGTCAGGTGCCCATGGGCACCCACACCAGCCCCCTGCAGCCGCTGGGACCCCCCTCAGTCGCCCCATCGAGGATCCGAACATTGCCCCTGCCCCGCTCAAGTGCCAGGGCTGCTGAGGCCAAGCAGGGGCTGTCCCTGAGGCGTGGGGACACCTCACTCCTGCCTCCCAGGCCCCCCCAGGGCCTGGAGCCAGCATTGCAGCCCTCTGCCCCTCCACAGGCCAGAGACCCCTTTGAGGATTTGTTACAGAAAACGAAGCAGGACGTGAGCCTGGCTCCGGCCCCTGGCTCAGTGGAACAGCTCCGGAAACAGTGGGAGACCTTTGAGTGAGCAGGCGGAGGGCACAGTGCCACGGCAACCCTCTTCCCTGTGTTTGCCGGGGTCTGCTGGTGGGGAGGGGTGGGGCCTGCTCCCCAACCCTCCCCATTGCCCTTCTCCAAGCTCTGGCCCGGAGAATGGTGCCAGTCACCACCTGGGAGGTGCCCACCCCGCCATGCCCTCCTCAGCACCCTGCTTGGGTTTTGCACTAGAGTCAGTTGGGCCAGCGAGTGCCCCAGACCTCATCCTTCACCCCCTTCCTGTGCTCCACCCCACGAGGAGTCCCGCTCTCCTGTCCGTCCTGCAGCCCAGCCTGGGGCTGCCCCGCATAGGCCCAGGGTCAGCTCGAGCCCCAGGCCGAGCTGTGTGCGGGAGACACAGGTGGCTCAGGGCTGGCGTGCAGGCCCTTCCCAGGCTGCAGGGCTCCCCAGTGGGGCATCTCCAAACCTTCTCCAGCAATACACTCTCTTCATGTGTCTCCACCCCAGCCCACAGGTTCCACTTGTGTCTGGGGGCCAGGTTCTTCCTCCAGGCCCCTCGTGGTGGCCACACCCAGTGCTAGACATTGCTGTGGAGGGGCCAGGCACACCAGCAACTCTCGATTTGTAGAAGGAAAGAAATCCCCACAGCCTGTCACCCTGGGACCTCCCGGCTCTCCCGCTCTCTCCTGTCCCTGTCAAAGATGGGTGCAGCCTCCCGCCCTCTGGGACTTCACAGGCAGAGGTGAGCAGCAGCCACCTAGATCCCAACTCCAAGGCCACAGACAGCAAGGTGCCACTGCAGCCTGGGCACCCTGGGGCAGGACCAGGCGGCCCTGGACCCTCGCGGCCCCTGTGGAGGGGACACACGTGGAGGCCTAAGATCCAGCCCCTCCTCACCCACCGAGCTGCTCGCCAGCAGAGAAATTCCTGAGGCCAACGTCACCAAAGTTAAATTGGAATGTATTGTTATTGTTTCTTTTATCTTTCTTTTCCTTTTTACCTTATTGATTTGATGAATCTTGAAAACTGACTCTTTTCAATAAACCAAGTTAAAAAACAGCCCTACCATTTAAGAAAACAACCATCTGAGACATGCAGGAAATTGTAAGCATTTTGACCTGATTTCTCATTTCCTATTTGTGAATGGTCAGACAAGTCTCCCAAGGGGTGTCTGGTGGGACAGAGGAGTGTCTGGCGGTCCCTAACATACAGAGTCCTCTCCACGTCAGAGGCTGGGAGGACGCCGCTGCTGCTCAGGTTGGTGCGGCTTTCCCAGGTCAGCTGTCGCCCAGGACAAGTCGACCCATGTCAGGAGTGCTGTCTGGCTGCGGGGAGCCACCGCTCACAGGGGACCCTCCCAGGACTCTGGGGCCGCAGCACAGGCTCCAGTTCCACACCGACCCAGGGCATTGGGGACACACTGGCTCCAGGCCCACTGGGGACACAGCAGCCTCCAGGGGCTGGATGAGAGGAGGTACTAGGTAGTGCAGGCAAGCAGGCACAGCTCACAGTCTCCCTGGCTGTGCTGGCAGCTGGCAGCCAGCAGTCCGAGTCCACATGAGCACCTTAGTCTCTTCACTCACTGAATGGAATTTGCAAACCATAGGATGATCTGTGTCTGTTCAATAAAATCTTCTTGGGGAAAAGGCTGACATCCTTGTGTCCTTAAAGGAAGCTGTGGGCAGGAGAGACCCCGGTGGCCCCTCGAACATCCTTACCATCCCTCCAGTGGAGGCGGGGCAGGCCGGGAAGATTCCCCCAGCCCATTCCCAAGACTGTGCTCGCTCAAGAGCTCGGGGCCGGCCACTTGCTTTCTCTTAAGCAGGATGTGGGTGTGCGGGTAACATCCACAAGTCCTGCCAGAACCACAGAGGACTGTAGGCCACCAACAGTGCCAGGGCACCCAGACACCAGGAAAAAACAAGTTCAGGAGGACAGCTTGACATCAACCACACAGCAAGGGCGGAGCCTCGGGTCAGACTGTGGCCTTACTGGGCGCTTGTTTGAAGGGGACATCTGGACCAATCACCACAGTGGCCATTACAGGTTAAACAATCCATGAAGTGCCACTTAAAATGTCCTCTTTTAGGAGCCTACAGTTGGCACAAGTTGCCAAATCACTGACTTCATAAGCCATCCAGGAACTCATCGGCTCTCCCCTCAACCATGAGCATGGAGAGGGCAGAGAAAGGCCACCCCACCCCCTAGGGACAAGGACGAAGCCTGAGGGCCGCCCCAGTCCCCAGTGCTGTGCCTCTAGAAGTGCCCCAGGGAGAATAAGCGAAGTATGCAAGGGTCTCCTGGCTTTGGCACTGGAGCCCACACCACAGGAGGTGCCGGCCCGACAGATAAGCACACTGGGGCCCCTCCCCAGGCCAAAGGGACTCGCTGAAGCCAAAGGAGGGCCTGGTCCTGGGCAGGTGCCCTCGCACCCACGGTCGCAGTGTGCTGAACATCGGCAGGATGAGCACCATCCTCCCCCACTCACCCGCTGCAGGACTGGCACCAACAGCAGTGCCCACCGCGCACAGGCGCCCAGCAGACAGCTGCACAGGCTCCCTCCAGCACCTTCCCTGTGCCAGCCCACTGGACCAGACTGCAGGAGGAGCGGCTGCTGGAGAACCAGAGTGCTTGGGTAAGGTGAGAGGACAATTCTCCTGCATCCTGCCGGCCCCCAGGAAGGAGCCCTCCCACTTCTGACCAAGGAGATGACACTTCACACACCTAAGGGGACACCTCTGCCGCCCTTCATGTCATAGGAGTTTAACAATGTCAGGTCTCCCTTCCTGGATGAGACAGCCCCTCTGATCCTCATGACAGCCCTGCAAGGTAGGCAGGGGGCCTCTCCATCTGCCAGTACCTCTGCCCAGGCAGGAAGCTCAGGGCAGTGTCCTCTGCTCCTGCGGGCTGCCGGCAGACACGGCATCGGTGGGCGGCTCTGGGATTCCCAGTGTGACTGGCTCTGGCACCGGCAGGACAGATCTGCCTGAAGGAGCTTTTGTTCTGGAAGCCAGAAGCCCATCGAATGCTCTCCCTCCCTCCCTCCCGGCTTTCCCAGCAGTCTCTGGGGCAGAGGCTGCCCGGAGCAGTGGGGGGAGATGCCAGGACTGAAGCCGTGGTGAGCGGGCAAGCCCTGGCTAGGCCTCCTGGAGAACTTGCAGCCTTGCACTGCCCTGCCCCAAGGATGTACAGGTTGTCCGCTGCTCCCAGAGCAGCCACCTCCCCCAGGGGGGTCACCTCCCCTCACTGCACAGTCACATACACATGGCAAAGGAGGCAGACACACCTCGAGACACAGTACAACACCCACAGTGGAATCTCAGACTGACACGGCCCCAACATTCACACACACGCACCCCTGACCACACCCCATGCACCCAC
The DNA here is from genome assembly GCA_004027595.1 of Dinomys branickii. Taxonomy (NCBI): domain Eukaryota; kingdom Metazoa; phylum Chordata; class Mammalia; order Rodentia; family Dinomyidae; genus Dinomys; species Dinomys branickii. The sequence continues at coordinate 21,474 of PVLD010000642.1, read as the reverse complement.
GTGTGTGCCCTTGCACACCGCCACACACCTGCCAGGGTGGCCTGGAGGGTCAGATGGAGAGGCGCGCAACCTAAAAGGCCCCCTCTGCTTCCCTGAGTTGTTCCCCTTTCCTCAGTCCCTGATGGGGCATCAGCAGAGGTTGCCAGCCACAGGGACATTCCTGGCAGGCGTCCCAGGTCCTGAAGGCAGCCTCCTTGGGTCTCCAGCTGGAAATCCTACAGGACCTCCGGGGTGTGGCGCTGGCAGCCAGGCCACCTAGATAAGTCTCTCCTCGGGCGGCACCTTGAGGACGCTGTCCATCTCCAGCCGGGCTCCAGCCACCTCCTGCTGGCTTGGGCTGTAGGTGCCCTCTGACTGGCGGCGCTTCCTGGCAGCCAGGATCCCTGAGAGGAGGCCCAGGAGCAGGAGGAGGAGGCAGGCACAGGCTGCAGGCACAGCCACCTCCAGCAGCGGGAATGGCAGGGGCAGCGGCAGGCCCTTCTGCAGGGAGGGAGGGACGTGAGGATGTGCTCAGAAAAAACCCAAGCAGGGATGGGCTTCCCCGAAAGGTGGCAAGAGCCCCGGCCCAAGGGTTTGCAAGCGGTGCCTTCCTGGAGCCGCTGGGGTGGGGCATATGTTAGGGCTAAGGGGCTCCAGCTGGAGGAGGAGGCAGGGGTTCCGGGCGTGTCTAGTACACGAGCGGAGCACTGTGCATGGGACTCCATGGAACCTGCCTCTGAGCGGGAGCAGTGGGGGCAGACTGAGCTCTGCTGTTGGTGAGGTCAGTGTCCTCCAGGGCCTGCCCACCTGAGGGGCTGCTCTGACAGCTGACCCTGAGAGACTAGGCCCAGGCTTTGAGGGCAAACCTCCTCCCCATCTCCAGTCACAGACCCCCAGGATGCCCGCATCCAATGGCCTGCATGCCCAGAATTCTGAAGTCCTGGAGTCACACAACTCCAGAGCACAGTCTCAGCTGCACCAGCCCTCGCTCTGTACCTTGAGGTTCCTCAGCCAGCTGTGACCTGTGTCCCCAGCCCCAGCATGCAGCCCTGGAGAATGGGCCCCAAAGCGGGCTCCAGTCCTGGGTGGGTCCTCGAAGGCCTCCACCCTGGCACTTCTAGGCAAGCTGTAAAACCATTTCCTGCCCCTGGCCTGGGAGGAGGACTGCTGGATGGGAAAGCCAGAGGCTGTAAAAGTTCAACTTGAAAGGAAACATTCCCCAGAATCCAAGGGGATCTGCAGTTTATGACCCGGCTGCCAGAAGCCTGCAGAGATCAAGGCTGCTCCCAGACTACCTGTCCTCACATCCTCCTGCCAGCACCATCGCTGCCCCTCTGATGTGGGGCCTGATCCAGCCCTGCACGAGGCTGCTGGCCCCTCTGTCCAGGACCCTCCTCAGCTGAGCCTCCACACCATCAAGGGACACCTTCACACTGCCAAACCCGCCCTGGCTCAGAATCCCGGGCTCCCCAAATCTTCCTGGCTCAGAAACACCTACAGCCTCTAGGCTCCCAGGTCCTGTGGGCCCACAGTAGACTGGGCAGGTCCCACCTGTCCCCGCTGCCATGGCCCGGCAGTGTGGGGAGCCCCCAGGCCTGCTGGCTAGGAGCCTTGTGCCTCACTGATGGAGCCCCACATCTCCCTAGGAACAAGATGCCTGGTAGCAGGACGAGTCTTCTCCTGCTGCTCCCGTCCATTGCAGAGGTGGTCCAGGGGCAGCTCCACAGGCGCCGGGCACACACCCTGCCCCACCCACCTCCCTGAGGTTCACACAGCCTGCACCCTGGCCACAACTCACCACCACTTCACAGACGGGGCCGGAGAACCCTGAGCTGCAGGTGCATTCGTACACCCTACCTGATGCCTGGCAGGTGCCCCCGTTCAAGCAGGGGTTGGCTTCGCAGGGTAGGGTGGGGCTCTGGCACCTGGGGAGGGACAGGTGGGAGCTGAGAGGGCCGCTACCCCCGTGGCTTCTCTACGTTCCCCACCCCCAACCAAACCTCAAAGATCATCCACCATCTCCGAGCAGCACTGTTACTGCTGGCTGGGCCCTGCCAGGGGACCAAAGCTGAACATAATCTCCACCACCTGCCCCTCCTTCAACCCAGTATTCATGACCATGAAGGACCCTCCGTGAGGACGACAGGGAAGTGGTGTCCAGGGACACTGACTCCATCTGGAGACCCACACTGTACTTTTAGTCTTCCCTACGGTCAGGGTGGCTGAGGACCCAGCTCTCAGAAATGCCAGCAGCCTCTCCATAGCGGAGAATGGGTTTGCACAGCCCAGAAGGACAGGCTCACTGACAGCTGCAGGCTGTCTGGCACTACAACACCCGTGAGGATGAGAGGGACATCGAGTAGCCCCCACTTCCGCCACCCTGGCTGGCGGGGACCAGGGCCTCCCTGCCCAGCTGTCTGTGCTTATCAATCCCCAGACCCCAGACCCACCTCTGGCCAGCAGAGCCCTCCTGGCAACTGCAGTTGGCACCGCCGGGCCCAGCCTCACAGGGGCCACCACTGAGGCAGGTGAAGTTGAGGCTGCACCTCTCAGGCAGGATGGGCAACCTGAGGAGACAGCACAGTGCTGGGGCCAGATGACGGAGGGTCACCTGGCCTTGTGTCCTCATCTGTGGAATTCAGGACCCAGCCCTGCAGCCCTCCCTATCCGCCAGGGAAGTCACTCTTCACAGGAAGTAGGGAACCCTGGGCTTGCTGTCCGACTCACTGTCCAACCAGTGGACAGGGCAGGAGCTTTCCTGACACTGAGAGGCCTCTGAGAAGCCAGTGAAATGGAAGGACTTGGGAGGCTGAGGCAGGAGGATCGTTGCGAGTTCGAGACCAGCCTGGGCTACAAAGTGAGCTCGAGGCCAGCCTGAACTGCATAGCAAGCCCCGTCTCAAAATCAACAACAACAAAAAGAAATGGAAGGACTGGGGCAGGGCGACTCCTAAACAGAAACTCGGGCGGACATTCCTGGAGGGGGAGTCAGGTCGCTAGAAAACGAGGAGGGCTGGGGGGCCATACCCCAACCTGAATTTTAGCTTTAGGGATGTCAAACTGAACGGTCCTCCCCATCTACCTGACGAGGGCACAGAGGCTCAGAAAGCAGAAGGACGCCTCAGACAGGGTCCCCCCTCCTGCCCCCGCCCCAGGCTCCCTCCTCCAGGCCGCTCCCCACCCCTGCCCCGGTCTAGGCCGCACCTGCAGCGCGGGCCCGCGAAGCCCGGCGGGCAGCGGCACTCGAAGCGGCCGTCCGGGCGCGCGTGACACCGGCCGCGGGCACAGGGCGCAGAGCGACACGGGTCGGCGCGGGCCTCGCAGCGCGGACCCTCCCAGCCCGGGCCGCAGGCGCAGGCCACCGCGTCGAAGAGGTCTCGGCAGGCGCCGCCGTGCAGGCAGGGCGAGGGCGCGCAGACTGGCGCGCCGCGGCAGCCGAGACTCGGGGCCGGCGCCCCCGGCCCGGCGACGAAGGGCTCGCGGGCCCCGGGGGGCGCCCCGGGCCGCGGCCGCGCCAGGGGCAACGGGAGGCCGCCGAGCGCCACGCGGCCCAGGCAGCCCGTGAAGTTCTCGGCCAGCAGGACGCGCGCGGGGTCCGGGCCCTGCAGGAAGCTCAGGTCGCCCGCCAGGCCGCGCAGCGCCACCGGCGTCGCCGCGCCGTCCAACCACAGCAGCCAGCGCGACACGGCGGCCGCCGGGCGCTCCATGGCCAGGCGCACGCGGTGCCAGGCGCCGTCAGCCACGCGGGGCCCTGGCGCGGGCAGCGCGGCTCCGGCCGCGTCCCCGCCGCCGCGCACCCTGGCCGCCAGCGAGCCGTTGCGCACGGCCAGCCACAGCCCCGCGTGGGCGCCCGCAGCGGCGCGCAGCAGCCCGCCCTCGGGGTCGCGCGTGCGGAAGGCCAGGGAGAGCCCACTGAGCAAGCGCCCCGACGACACATTGTGCCCGATGAACGCGGCCGGGGGGCCCTCGCGGAACGTGGCCTCGGCCACACCTGTGCAAAGAAGAGGAGAGCGTCAGGAAACGACTCACGGCTCCCAAGCTCGCAGGTTTTGAACGCTGCAACTGTCCTCCCCTCCCCCGCGCTCTCCTCCACTGTCCGTGCATTCCCTTCCCCATGGGAGTCATCCTGGGACTCAGCGGGGAGACCACTGTGCCTGCCCCTCAAGGTAACACCTGACAATGCCACGCCTGGAAAATCTGCCCCCTCCCCACTTCTCAGAAGATCCTCTGACTCGTCATGGAGGCTTCCTCCTGGCTGCAGCCAGTCATCCTTTCAAAGTGCCACCTACTTAAAACCTGTGGCTCCCCACTGCCCATGGGATAAAGCCCAAGTTGCCTGGCCTGGGACGCAAAGCCCCTGCCTATTCACCCCATTTCCTGCTATGTCCCCTCTGTACTTGTGTTTTAGCTGGTTTTACAGACCTCGGGCCCTTTGCACATGCTCTTTTACCTGCTTACAATGTCCTTCCCCATGGCCCCTCTGAATCTGAACATGCTCACCTTCTCTAACAAGCCTCTGTCCCTCTGGACACAGTGGCCAGCCACCCTGGGCAAGGGCTATAAATATTCCTGGCCCAGGGTCCTGCATAAAGCATGGGGATCTAACTAGCTTGAGTATCCAGCTCCAGCAATCGGGCTCCCACGGGCAGGCACTCACAGACAAAGCCATCTGGGACCTCCTCACAGGTGGCCGGCGGAAGGCAGGGCTGGCTGGGGCACCACAGCTGCTGGGCACAGGTAGGCCCCGTGAAGTTGTCAGGACAGGTGCAGTGGAAGTCATTCCAGGTGACCAGGCAAGTCCCACCATTGAGGCAGGGACTGGGCTGTGAGACAGTGGAGAAGAGGCTGGCTCAGGCCGATGGCAGCATCACCCACCCCCACCCCCACCCCCGGACCATCACTGCTGTGGCTCTCCACGGAGCAGCTCCTGGAGACACACGAGCTCCAAAGCATGTGGAGGGACTGAGGCTTCACAGATAGGAACAGGGGCTTGGCGAGGTGAGGCCATGTGCCAGCCGGCAGGGACAGGAAACAGTTCGCACCAGGCCACTCCGGTTTCAGAGTGAGCGCGTTCCTGAACCCACAGGTCCCTCTCCCCTGAGCAGAAAGGCTCAGGCAGGCTGGGGATATAGCTCAGTGGAATAAGCGCTTGCCTAGCAAGTGCAGGGTCCTGAGTTCGATCCCCAGTACCGCAAAAAAAAAAAAAAGAAAGGCTCAGGCAGCCCTGTGTCTAGGTCAAGGTGTCTGTCAGTTCTGCCTCTTTAGCCAAAGGACCTTGGCTAGGCCACCTCCCCGCCTCAGTCTCCTCATCAGGGAAAGGACATGCTAACCCCCAGTGACCCAGGACAGATCTGGGGTTAAGGTCCCTCCCAGGCACTCACGCTGCATGTGTCCTCAGAGACGCAGTCCTGGGTGAGGTTCTGGGACTGGCCCAGCTCACTAAGCCGGCTGGAGTTGTCCCCCAGCAGAGGAAAGAAGGGCAGGTGGAGGCTGTTGAGTCGCAGGTCCTGGAGGCAGCCTCGGAAGGGCCCACCCCAGGGCTGGCTGTCGGCAGGGAGGAGCCTCCCGCCCACATGCACCTGAGGCCCAAGGTCCTGAAGCTGGTCAGGCCCAAAGCTGAGGATCACCAGGTGGCGGAGCCCATCGTCCCAGCGCCCAGGCAGCTCCACAATGGGGCTGCCCGGCGCCTTGGCCCGGATCTGGCCCTCACTCAGGAAGACGGTCAGGCCAGCCACTGAGTCATTGGCAAACTGCAGCAGCAGGCCGGTGGGCTCCCGCGTGCGGAGGAAGAAGGACACGGTGAGGTTAGGGCCTGGCAGCTTGTGGAGCGTGAAGGATGTGGAGCTCAGCGTGCCCCCCAAGCCAAAGGTGGCGGCGGGAAACTCTGCAAGGAGAGACGGGGCCAGGTGTGAGGCTGCAACAGGGGGAGCCCAGGCTGTGGGTGCCGCCGCCCACCAGACCTCACCATCGGTGCACATGGGACCGCTGTACGGGCGGGGGCAGTCGCAGTGGAAGTGAGTCCACAGGTCCACACAGGCTGCTCCGTGGGCACAGGGCGGAGGCTGACACAGCTCACGGTGTTCGCAGCCCAGGACAACATTCCCGCTGAGGTTGTCTGGGAGCAGAAGGTGCCCGTCCACAAGCACATCCTGGAGGCAGCCAGCAAAGGCCGAGCCACCCAGCTGGGCAGAACAGGGTCCAGAAGGCCCAGGGGCCACCAAAGCTGTGGGACCTGGGCCCACGGGACCAGAGGCCACACAGAGCCCCTCAGGGCAGCCTTCGTGCCAGAGCTGCAGCTCCAGGGTCCCAAGGCGGAGTGCCACCTCCACCTGGTGCCAGTGTCCATCATTCAGGATCACGCCTGGCAGTCTCAGGACAAGCGCGCTGGCACCATGACTCCAGAGTGTGGCTCGAAGGGTGCCTTCCACCAGTGCCAGTTCCAAGCTGTCTCGGGTATCGGTGCGGGTGGCCAGGGCCCCAGCAGGCAGCGTGGTGCGAAACCTTAGTGCCAGGCCCAGGGGGCCACCAGCCGGCACTGATGCCCACACAGGGATCCTGGCCACCACAGAGAAGGTGGTATTCTGGCCACAGTCAGGTCCGTGGGTACCAGGCGGGCAGCGGCAGGTATAACTGTGGACCCCAGACTTGAAGACGGGGATGCAGGCAGCAGCCAGCGGGCAGGTGTGTTCCTGGCAGCCGGTGAGCTGCACAGAGCAGTCATGTCCACCCCAAGTCTCTGGGCACCAGCAGGTGTAACCAGCCACAGTGTCATCGCAGGTCCCACCATGCAGGCAGGGCTCTGACAGGCATTCGTCCACATCTTCCTCACAGGTGAGGCCTTTGGGAGAGACAGGGCCAAGACTCAGGAATGCCCAGGGCCAGAACCACAGGCACAGCCCAGAACCTCCATGCCTCTTATAATGGGGACCTCACGAACCAGCTCCCAAAGGGTTCCTCCTGATTCGCTGGAGTTCCCTTCTGTCCGTGTCTGGAGAGTCCCCATGCCCTGTGATTCAATCCCCAAACATTTGCCCACCCTCCACCCCACTTTTCCTGTCTTGACAGCTTTCTGAGCCACGGTCAGCAGCCGCCAGCTCACCCACCTGAGGTGTCTCCTCCCTCCGCCTTCACCGGCAACCACAGCTCTACTCCAGCAGCACCTGGCCGGGCTCCTCCGCTCCCCGACCCCCACCACGCACCCCCACCTTCACGACCCCTCATGGCTGGGCTCTAGCAAGACCTCAAGCCTCGACCCTGCTTCCTAAAAGCTTTGAGCTTCCCATTCCTCCAAGCATTTCCCAGAAAGTCCTGCCCTGGAGCTTTGCTCATACTCTCTACTTAGAAAGCCTCATCCTCTCTTACTCTAACTTCCAAACTCCTATTCATTCTGCAAAGCCCAACTTAGAGGCCACTGATTTCTCCAATGGGATCCCTTTCAGGTCTGGATATGTCCTTGATGCTCAATAGAGGGCCTGGCATGGCTTCTGTGTACAGATATGCAATGGAAGAATGGGGGTGGATGTGTGCACCTGGTCTACACCGAGTGACCCAATCTCTATCCCAGCATCCCTCTGAGGGGCTGCACACTACCATGAAGAGACCACCTAATCCTCTCCTTCTGACCTCCCACCAGGTGCTCAGGCCCCAGCTCAAGAAGCCACAGCCCAACCCCAGCTCAGCCAGAGATGCCACAAAACAAGCCAAGGCCAGTCCTGCCCACCACATCGCATCTGGGCCAACCCAGCGCCAGAGGAGCCACCTGATGGGACACCCAGCCCCAGCCAGCCACAAATACCACGGCAGCCCTCCTGGGAACCCCAGCCACCTGCCCAGCCTCCTCCTGCATGCAGCCTGTCCCCTTGTACCTGTCAGGAGCCACAGGGCCCCCAGGAAGGGGCAGAGGACACACAGCACCATGGCTCCCACGGTCGGCTGAGTGCAGCACTGGCTCTGAGGCCCGAGCAGAGTGCACGCCTGGCTGCCCCTCCCGCCAAGCAGCTCAGGAATGCCGGGCACTGGCCTCCCCCACAGCAGCCCTGCCTAACGGAGGCGAGCAGGGAGCCCAGCCCCAGGGTCCCCTCCTGGGCCTTGGCCGGCCTCGCAGACCACCCTCCTGTCACCCTGAGCTCAGCTGGGAAGGAGCTGGGTGCCAGTGATGCGGCTGAGCCTGCAGGACGAAGCCTCTCTCCAGGGCACCACTGCCACATCTGCAAAAAGGGGCCAGGAGACCCGACCTCGTGGGGCTGCAGCGAGAACAAAGAAAATGCAGAGAACGCCTTGCAGAAGCCAGGCCAGCTCCGGGGGAGTTGCTGGGGCAGGACTAGGGACCTCAGCAGATGCAGCCCCACTTTTCAGGCCCCTCCAGGGCGCTGGTCGCCTCTGGGTGGGGGGCGCTGAGCCACAGCATCTTCGATCCCCACCTCCTTCCCCAGACAGGAAGACTGTGCCCAGGAACCTGTGGGCAGGGAAGGCAGCGCGCCTGGGCAGGAATGCGGGCGGGCAGGTGGGGAGGTGGCAGGGGCATTCCAGAGGGGCAGGGACACTTGGGAGTGTGTGTCCCTCAGGTCCACCACCGTCCACATGACTGCGTCGGCACGGACCCACAGAGGGAGAGATGTCCTACACTCGCACCCCTACACAGCAGGCCCGGCTCGCCAAAGGCAAAGCCTGGCTACAGCCTGCCCCCAACCCGACAAGCCCACCGTCCCCATCCCGGCGCAGTGGCTCTGCACATTCTCCCATGCCTCAGCCTGCACGGCCCAGAAGCCAGGGCTCTGCTCCTGACCCCAGGCTCTGGGCCCAGCCCGGTCCTCTCTCCCGGGCCCTGGTGCTAGCTCTTCCCTATGTGGGTTCCAGAGACAGCCAGTATGTACTCAGTGAGCCCCAACTGGTGCCACCCAGTGCAGGGGTTCCACCAGCAAGCACCCTTGACACACCCCACTCACCTGTGAGGACCTACAGCTCAGGGCTTCTAAATATTTCCCATCAGCTGCTTCTAGCCCTGCTTCCAGGGCGCGGGCCCCAGCTCAGCCTCCCTCAGCTGGGATCGCATTCACGTCTACCTCATCTCCTGTCCCCAGCAATCCACGCAGCAGACAGAAGAGATGCCTCACCCCGCCCCCGCTCTGACCTGGCCCTTCCCCGGAGCCCACCCCAGCCTGAAACCTGTGTAGCCATCCGAGCAATGACACTGGAAGCCATCGAGCAGGTCCTGGCAGCGGCCACCGTTGAGGCACGGCCCTGAGGCACACTCATCCACATCCACGCTGCAGTCGTCTCCTGCAAGAGGCCATCAGTGGCTCCCCGCTGCACCTCTGAGCCAGACTAGAGTTTAAAGTGTCTATTTTATAAGTAGGGACATTGAGGCCCTGTCTGAGAGAGGCATTGACTCAGGCAGAGTAGCACATGATGCCCGGCAGAGCCAGGTCTCGGGCTGGCCTGGGACCCTTCTCTGGACATCTGGACGCGGCTTCCCCGCCAGGGCCTCACCCTCAAAGCCTGCAGGGCAGCGGCACAGGAAGCCGGCGGCGTGGCGGAAGCTGAAAGCGCCAGGCAGGGTGGCCTGGGCGCCCCCGTACAGAGCCGGATCCGAGCGCTGCAGGCAGAGGCCGCCGTTCTGGCACGGGCGCACCGCACACTCGTCCTCGTCCACCTCGCACCGCTCGCCGCTAAAGCCTGGGGACGCACACGCAGGCATCGGGTCACAGGAGGTCCCGAAGCAACTCCCCTCCACTCCACCAGGCAGGCCCAGGGCCAGCCGCGGATGACAGCTCTGCGTGAGTAGTACATTAATTTTACTGAACACTTTGCCTGTGCACGTCCAGGCCAATGCTTCTCCACCATTAAGCCCTCCCGCTCCTCACTGCACTCAGGCACAGGTGCTATTAATTTGCAATTCGGGAAACTAAAGCGCAGACATACCGCAGTCATCCACGCAGAAGGAGAGGGCCTAGACCGAACTCGCGAACTCGCGCGAGCGCTCACTTGCCTACCCGCCGCCCAGCCGCCCGCAGCCCTGGGGACGCGCACGCTCTGCTCGCGCACGTGCACGCGCACGTACCTGGCCAGCAGAAGCAGCGGAAGCTCCCGAGGCCCTCGAGGCAGGTGGCGTTGTGCGCGCAGGGCGCCGACGCGCACTCCAGCACCTCCTGCTCACAGCGCGCGCCCTCGTAGCCGGTGTCTGCGCAGTCGCACCGGAACCTGGGGCGTGCGCGGCGGGAGCTGAGCGCCCCCCCTCAGCCCGCCGCCGCGCCGCTGCCTCCCCGTCCCGGAGCCCGGCCCCGGTCCGGCCCGCGGTCCCGCGCCCGCTCACCCGTTGACCTGGTCGCGGCACGTGCCCCCGTGCACGCACGGCTGGCTCTGGCACTCGTCGAGGTCGAGCTGGCAGCTGGCGCCCCCGTAGCCCGGCGCGCAAACGCAGCGGTAGGAGCCCACGCCGTCCAGGCACGAGCCCCCGTGCAGGCAGGGCGCAGAGGCGCACTCGTCCACCTCGGCCTCGCACGTCACGCCTGGACGGGGGCCGGAGACAGAGACAACCCCTTAGCTCCTTCACCCAGACAGGTGCCACATCGCTGCGCAAGTGGAGGCCCCAGCGGTCGAGGCCTGGAGCTGCGCTTGCGTCAGTACCTAACCAAGAACTGACTTTTAATAATCACAACCCCTGTGAGCGAGGGAACTGGATCCTGTGAAAGCAAGAGCCAGGTCCTGACAGGAGAATTCTTGAAGAGTTTGGGGTTTTTGTTTTGTGGGGGCGTTTGGTTTTTGAGACAGGGTCTCCCTATGCAGTTCAGGCTGGGCTTGAATTCACTGTATAGCCCAAGCTGGCCTCGAACTCACAGAAGTCCTTCCGCCTCAGCCTCCCGAGTGCTAGGATTGCAGGCGTGTGCTACCACCACCACGCCCAGCAGGAAGAGTTTTTGTTGTTGTTTTTTAAAGATACATGGCTCCTGTATGCCATAAGGTGACTACAGTTGGTCAGGTCCTGCTGGGGGTGAGGGTGGGGGCCCTCAGGCAAGAGGAAGAGCCGACAGGTGAGGCAGGAGTGAGGAGCAGGCTCAGGGCTAGGGGGCCAGGTAACAGACTGAGCTCATGCTAAAAGTGATGCGATCCAGTCTACATTCTGGAAGGCTCGCTGATGTCTTTAAGGAGGGGCCCCTGGGAAGAGCCGCTAGAGTAGGGTAACCAACCACGCTGGCTGGGTGGCTGTCCACGGAGAATCTTGTGATTTGAAGATTCACCCTGGAGCTCAGGCATCATTACAGACCCCAGTGTACCCTGCGCTGCCCCTGCTCCCCCAAGTGGGTTTAGCCACTGGGGGAGGGACCCAGCTGACTCCCGCTGGAATCCTCCCCCTTCCCAGCTCAGTGAGCACAAAACACAGTCCCTCCTTCCCATGACCCGCCAGCCCCACTCCCACCCTCTGTGCCAGGGGGAGCCAGGCTCAGGCCTCCTGGAATCCCAAACTCCCCCACCCAGCCTGGAATGGAAGGAGAGAGATGAGTCATGGCAGATGCTGGCTCACACCCGAGAGTTATCAGAGTGATGAACTTCCGGTGCACGCACACCTGCTAGTGTGCATGCACAATTCGCACACAGCAAAGCATTCAGAGAGCTCGGATGCCCACGGGCAGGGCAGATACATGGAGGCCCTTGAAGCAGACCTTCAAATGCGCAGACGCACAGACAGGTGTGACCACACTTGCATGTGCACAGCCCACACAGCCAGACACCAGACAGGACAAACAAAATGTGAAGAAGCAGTGTCATCTACTACATGCCCTGTCACCTGGAACTTGGTCCCCTGTCTCTGTGGTAACTCCAACTTGCCCTTTGCTCTCAAAAGGGGTGTGCAGAGTGTTCTGCACTCAGGATTGTCTAGGACTGCGGAGCGCCCTGGGCTGAGCCCCACTCGAAGGCTTGCCGCCCGCTCCAGGTAGCCTCTACAGGATGACCTGGCCTCCAAGCTGGGCGGAAGCGGGCAGCTGTTCTCCAAAGGCCAGAATTATGTGCACTGAGTTGCTTTTCTGAGCACTCAGAGTGTCCAGAGTCTTGGGGGCACATTGGCATCCCAACTGGAAAAGACCTTAGGTGGTCTTCAAGCTAGGACCTCAGAGGACAGCAGAGGGCAGAGGGTCTGTGTTGCAGGGTTATATCCTGAGCTGCCTCAAGGGTGTTCTCCCTCTAGGGCCATCGGATGATCCAGACAGTGTCCGAGTGACAGCCTGACCCAGGTCTGGAGGGAGAGAATGCTCCTGTGTTTTGGCCACACAGGGGAGCAATCCCTGTTGGGGTGTCCCCAAGAAAGAGAAACCAGCCTAATCTACTAGGCAGCAGTTCTGTGGGGAGAGCCAGCCTGCAAGTGCCCCAGGGCAGCAAGCAAGAGCTGAACTGGACTGTTTAGACTGGGAGACCCTGGTGGGACCCACGGTCCAGACCTCCACCCAGAGCAGCACAGACATTACCTGCGTAGCCGAGGGGGCAGTGGCACTCAAATCGATCAGCCAGGTTGCGGCAGGTGGCCCCGTGGTGGCAGGGCCGGGACGCGCACTCATCGATGTCCAGCTCACAGTGGGGACCCTGGAAACCAGGCACACAGTAGCAGCGGAAGCTGTTAGGATCCGGACCCTGGGGCACACATAGGGCACCGTGGTAGCAGGGCTGGGTGGCACAGCCCTGGGGCTCCATGGGCCCACAGGTGTGGCTGCCGCTGTCTGCTGTCTGACAGTTGCCCCCTGGAGTGCATGGCCCCGAGGCACATGGGTCTGGGGTCTGACCACTCGGGGTCTCTGAAGGCACCGTCCCTGTAGAAAGAGGAGAGAAGCTGGATAAGGACTGCACGGACAGCCCCTTCCCATGCTCTGGCCACAGACCCCAGCAGGCAGCCTGACCTGTCCATGCTTGGGGTGCACAAGGGGCTGGGGTGTAAGGCAGGGCTCCAGCAGGTTGCTGGGCCTGGGAATGGTTTCCAGTGTCTGCAGAGCAGAGAAGCAGGCCTGGTGCCTCGCACCCTGGCAAGATTAATGAGCAAACGCAAGGCTGTGAACACCCCCTGCACGGTCTCCTCCCATCCTGGCAGTGCCCCGGGGGGCAGGGGCTGTTGTGGTGCCCAATGCCCAAGCAGCAAATAGACTCAGGAAAGAAAGACAAGGCCGTCGTGAAGGTCTCAGCACTGGGGTATGCTTCACTGTCCAGCTTGTTTAGGCCACACAGCAGGGGATCCCTTCTGGGTTCCCCTTTCTGCACCCGCCTCCTGGAAGCAGGCCAGGAGGACACGGCTGAGGCCTGAAGGAGGGGGTGCTTCTCCTGCCCCGCCCCTCTGCTGTCGGGGGTCTGGTAACTCCATCCCTGTGTGAAACCCGAGATGTCTGACCTCGGCCTCCTGCAAGGGAAGGGTGACTTCAAAGGCTGGCCCTCACCCCCTACACCTGCTGGCCTGGGAGCTCCTGGAGGATCCCCAGCCTTCACTTCCCCCACCACTCAGCAAGCACCTGACCTGGGGGCGGGGCTGGTCAAGGTCACGGGACAGAGCAGGCACTGAACCCCTTGGCACCAAGCGACTGAGTCAGCATTTTGAGGTCCCCAGCTTGGCTGGGACTTGAGACCCAGGGACGCTCTCTCCCATCCTCCCAACCTCCCTACCCGACAGCCTCCTCACTCACAGGCCTGAGTTCAAATCCCAGCTCGGAAAATGACTGCCCAGGAGGTGGTAGGCAAGTCATTCTTCCTTCTGAGCCCTTCCCAGCCAGGAGAGGGAATGACAATAGTGTACCCCTCGGATGCGGATGCGCAGTGAAGGGTTCCAAGCTCGGCTGCTCCGTGTGGGAACTCGCTGGGGTGGGGGAGGGGCTTCCTGCGGGAGCCCCACCTGGAGCTCCCCTCCCCCATCCAGGTTGTCATCCGGACGCTAACCAGGCCCCAGAGCAGCCAGGCCCTGCACCCTCCCCTCTCCCTCTGTGAAGACCCCCAGATAAGGCTGCCAGCCTCGGAGGCGTCATCTGCATTCCGACAACAGGGCTGTCCACTGACCCAACCCCCACGCTCCCCAGCACGCCCAAGGAGGACAGGGGACAGGGAAGAGTGAGCTAGGGAGATACGGATGACCAGTCCCACCTCGAGTGTCCGAGTTAAACACGGGCTTATCCATTCACATGAGGGGCCCAGCACCCGCTAGGGCCAGGGGCGTGGGGCAGAGCACAGGGAATCTAGAACACGTTCAGGATGAGGGGACACCTCTGCGCTCCTCTGCTCTGGGCGTCCATTCCCAGGTTCCCAGCCCCTCTGCCAGACCTGCTCACGGAGGAAGGCAGGAGGAGGAGGAGACGGGGCTAAGGTTTTACAGTTTATACTCAAGTCCCCAGGTTCCGCAGGCTGGATGCCTGTCTGCACTGCTGGTGGGGGGGAAGGGAAGATGGTCTGATAAGGGGGTAAGATGGTCTTTTGGGATGGGTGTGGATCGAGCTCCCTCAGGGAGGGCACAGGTTTTGGGCATCAGATCTGGGTAGTATCTGGAGTGCAAACAGTACTCCCTAGTAGGGGCATTGTGAGGACTCCAAGGTGACCCATGTGCGGCCCTGGCACCCATGGAGCCCTCTGGGTGGGGCTGTGGCCCATGACAGTTGGGGTCCCTTGGCCCACACGACTCAGAGGACAGTAGTCACAGCTGCCGTGGTGAAAGGCCCCGGCTGCTGGGTCCTGTGCAAACAGAGCCCATCTCAGGCCTAGCACACACAGTCCCTCACCTGTGCCCGCCCCAGTCTGGAGCTCCCCAATTCTGAGCCTGCCACATCGGAGAACAGGGACTAGACTGGGACACAGTGCCAGGGTGGAGTGGGGGAGCTTCTTACAGTCGGCCCTCCCTGGGTTCTGGTGCCTTGGGGTCCTCCCAGGGCCAGCGCAGACGGGCTCGGGGATGGAGTTCAGCCCTCAGAGTAAAATGACACTCAGGGAGGGTGCCACTTCCCAGTTCCACAGCCCGAAAGGGGCTGGAATCAGAACCTGGTTCTCACTGCTCCAGAGTCCCCAGTCCAGGGTTTCCAGAGTGACGCAAGCCCGCCCGATCCAGAACCATCATCGGCCCACGGCCCCAGAAGCGGCCTTGCACTCTCTCCCGGGGATTCTTTTCCGCACCGAGGGGCGGGAACGCTAGTTTTCAAGGTGTCTGTCTTGGGGAGCCCGGGAGGCCAGGCTGGCTCAGAGAAGGGAGCAGGCGCGCAGGGGTGGGGCTGTCTCGGGCCAGGCTGGAGGGGCGGGGCCTGTTGCCAGGGCAACGAGGGGCCTGTGCTTATCTTTACAAATCCTTCCTGACCTCTGGGGCTGCCTGGGCTGACCTGGCAGGGGAGGGATTAACGGGCGCAGCCCCTGTCCCCGACCTGCCTCCTGCCCCCTAGGGGAAGCAGGCGGGCCGATCCATTCACTGAGTGCCCACTATATGCTAGAACAGCGCATCTACTATAACACTGCTATACTTGATTCGAACCAGAAGGGGGGGCTGCTAAGAAAACGTCTACTTTTGAACGCGAAGTTTGATTAAATTGCCCAGGATCAGCCAACAGTGGTTCATGCCTATAATTCCAGCACTCTACAGGCCGAGACAGGAGGATCACCCCAAGTTCGAGGCCAACCTGGGCTACATAGTGAGTTCAACACCAGCTTGAACCATGGCAGGACCCTGTCTCCAAAAAAAAAAAAATTGCCCCAGGATCATTCCTTCAAAAACTAAGAACCAGATCTTCAGCATTCTGCCAATGCGCGTGAAATTGCCACCTTCATGTTTTATGTGGCCTTAGCATGTCTTCCCCAGCCTCACACTTGCACTAGGGACTTTTCTCTAGAATGCAGCACCAGGGGCTGCAGGTATGGCTTCTCAGGCGAGCACTGCCTCACATACAGGGGTCCTGGGTTCTGTCCCTAGCACTGCCAGTTAGAGTAAGCAGCCTTTCTTAGCTGTGCAGAACCTCGCTCAGGGCTCTTAACTCCTACTGGTTGGGTTATAAGCCCAATGGGCAATGAGTGTTGTATTAAGGGTCGATTTGGGGAAGCTGCCTGTCCAGACAAGGCAGGAGGAAACATATTTCCAGGCACTGACCCGATACCTCCTCAGGTGTGGCAGGAAACTGTTGACCAGCTATGGCTGATGGTGAGTGGCACTAAGTAGGGTTTCACAGACATCCACTCAGCCTCGGCACAAAAGGTCACACATCTCTAAAAGGTGGGAAAGTTTGTAATACTCTTTGTCAAAAAATGTCCAGGCCAAGAAGCCAAGAGGTATCATTGATATTAGTGGCCTGTCTGTGCCTGGTGTGGAGCATCCCATCATTTCCAACTGTGGTCTCAGAGCTCTGGGTACCCAGAGGACGCCTCCCCAAGGGCGGGTGAATCCGGACCTGCCACCTGTACAGGCCACTTTTAACCACTTCACTGTTAACTATTAATAGACTTCTCCCTAAAATTTCCTTTGAAGTTGGGGTCCCATACCAAAAGCTAGGTCAGAGAAGCACTGCATCAAATTCTTGTCTTGGCCTCAGAGCAAAGTTTGCATCCTGTGTCACTGAGGCACAGAGGAGACTGACTTTCAGAAGGAGAGAGCCATGGTCAGCCATGAAACCCTGGCCCTGTCACACATGCACCGCATGACTCAGGGCAAGTTGTGGCCTCTCCCTGGCCTCCTCTACCTCCCCTGTCAACAGCAGCATCAGCACTGACCTCACCGGGCTATGGGGAGGATTAAAGCTGATCTGTCAGCCCATCCCGCAGTGCCTGCTGTAGGGGTGGCTGTGATTCACTCATCAACCAACCTCTACAGAGGCTAACATCAAGCACCCAAAGATCCTGAAGCTGGGGCGAATGGGATGGCTTCCCGCCCAATCCCTGCTCTGTACTAAAGGCCCCCACCTCCTCTGGTTGAAAGAGGGGCAGACATGGGGACCAGGCTGGCTGCCCCTTTGTCTGCTGAACTCCCTGGGTGTTCGGGGAAGGGGGTGTCCCATTGTACTCCAAGATGCTTGGTCCTCGCCATAGCAACCAGCGGGCCTCTGAGGCAGAGTGGCCAGGATGGTGGGGCCCGCCTCAGGGCTGGCGGGGTAGGCAGCACAGCAGTCCACCTCCTCTTGGATGGAAATTAGTTTTTTTCCAGCAATGCAGTCCCCAGTCCTTCCCCCTCCCCACAGTCAAGCCTTGGGTAATGGCATCCAGAAACCATCATGCCAGCAGTGCCCCCGCTCCAGCTCTTGGGAGATCTGCAGGGATGGGGCTCCCTGTGCAAAAAAAGACACAAGGGCCCCAGTGGCCCGCGTACCTTTCCCTCGACACTCTGACCTGCTTTGTGTCCAGCCTGCCTCGTGTTCATGAGGGTGCATGGTGTAAGTGTACAACACATGGCTACGCACACGCACGGTGTGTGCCATGGTACCTGGGGTGTGCGTTCGAGTCCAAGTGTGGCAGTGTGCGTCCAGTGTATGTCTCACGGGTGTGCACACATGTACATGTGTGTTCTGCAGGGCGTGGGCAGGCGGGCCCCACAGAGTGGAATGTCATGTCCTTTGTCTGCAGAGAGCAGCCCCCAGAGTGACCCCGGAGATCCAGCTCCTAAGCCCCCACCCCTCCCTGAGCCTGGTTTCCTTCCCCACACAGTGGGGCCCTCGCCCAGCCTGGTGGCTGGAGAAGAGCAGGAGGGGAAGCTTTGAGCACATGGCCCCCAGGGGAGGTCAAAAGACGATCGTAGGGCTGGGGTCAGGAGGCGACCTCCCGGGCTACAGAAAGCACAGGCCAGGTCCTCCTGGAGCCTAGGACAAAGCGCCCCCCAGGCCTCTGGTGGGAATTCCAGGCCCCATGCATATGTGTGTCCACTTGGATAAAAGCAAAAGCCCTGGCCATCAGGGGTCTGGCTTCAGGTGACCAATCCAGCTGCGTCTGAGACAGCCAGGCAGGGGCAGCAGGGGACACACGTGTATTCTCCCCCGTCCCCCGCCCCGCCTAGGGGCCCAGAGCAGCTCTGCCCACCCCAGCCGCCAGGCCAGGCCGGGCAGGGAGAGCACAGCAGTGAGGGGCAGGGGCTGGGTCCCTCAGGTCTCTTTGCCCCACTGAGCAGGGGTCCCCTGCCTCCTCCAGGACCTGCAGTCTCCAGCAAAGTCACAGTTGTTCAGCCCACTGGACAATGCACAGCCCTCAGCAGCACTGGACACAGCTCAGCATGCCCAGTCCCCACTGCACGACTCCCGGCTCATCCACCCCATAACTTATACACCCCGCTGGCACACCGACCCCCGCGCCGGCCAATCCAAGCAAGGCCTCAATCCTGCAACTCTCCAGACTCCGTCCCTCACACTCCAGGGCACCCAGCCCCAACACCCCTTCAAGGAGGGGTCCCAGCAGCCCCATATGGGATGAGGCGCATGCACATGCGCGCGCGCGCACACACACACACACACACACACACACACACACACCTGGCACCCAAAGCACATCACAGCCAATGCCCCACCACCCTCAGCAGGCACTGTCCCAAGTCCCAGGACGCGGAGCCCCGCACAAGTTCAGAGGCCCGCAGCCCCACTCTGCCACGCACTCCTGGGACCACGCAAGCCAGTGGCCCTAGGGACAGACCCTACCCCCAGGCCCCACTCACCAGCCACCAGGGCGAGGGCGGGAGACCAGGGTAGCAGCAGCAGCAGCAGCAGCGGCGGCGGCAGCAGGACAGGGCGCAGGGGCCTGGAGTCCCGGGTCACAGGCCTGGCCAGCGCCATAGCAGCCCCGCTCTGCCCGCCGCTATGGGAACGGGCGGCCCGGCGGGCTCTGCACCCCCGCCCCCGCGTCCCTCCAACCAGCACTAATGCTGTGGACAGAGGCCCGGCCCCGCCCCCGCCCCCGCCCGCCTCCCCTTCCCTCCCCCTCCGGCAGCGACTGCAGGAGAGGGGTCTGACCCTCCTCCCTAGGCTCCGCCTGAGTCCCCAACCCCTCTGCCGCCTCCTTGGGGACAACTCTATTGAGAGGGTCTGGCCAAGGTTGTCCAACCAGGTGATATCATCCCTGCAAGTCCTCGGTGACCCTACCCTTCCAGGCTCCACCCCGCGGGACCCCTCGGGCCAGGCCCGCCTTCCAGCCTAGGGGCCCCTCCCACCCAGCTCACCTCCCCAACCTGCTCCTTTCCCTCCTAGCCAGGTCACCCCCTCCCTAGCCTCCACCCCAGGTCCTGGCCACCTCGTACACCCCCTAGCCCCACCCTGTCGCCTTCCAGATCAAATCCAGGCCCAGGGCCCTCCTGGCCCCTCAGCACCCCGGCCCTCGACAAACGGAGCCGGTTCTGCCTCTCCATGTGGCCTTGATCTTGCCCATGCTGCTGGCAACTTCAGAAACCTCACTGGTGCGCCCCAGAGCCCATTCTACCCAGTGGCCGCTGGAACCCAAAACTCCTCTTCGGCCCCTGCCGGGAAGTCCTTCCTGCTGTCTAACTTATGGTCTCCAGCTGCGCTGGGGTAGCTTGCGCCAGGCAGGGAGAGGAAAGTCACTTAGCTGCAGAGGAGGAGTCCCTCAGGAGGACCTGGACCCAGGAATCTAGGTCACCTCAAAGGCACAGCAAAACAACCCTCCCCTCCTCCGCGTCCCCTGCTGGGGAGGGGTCCCCTTGATGAAGGGACTTTCCTGAAACGAGCTCTGTCCCCTGCCAAGCCATCCCTGCCTCCTACCTAGCTCAGCGACCGTGAACTCGGCCGACGCAGGCCCGGGGCTCTGCCCTCGGCGTAGAGAGGCGGCGGCCGGGTGGGGTCCCGTGTCCACGAGGGTGAGTGAGGTTTCGGGATGAAGTCCGTGGCGGGTGGTCCTGCTGAGTCCCAGGCTTGGGGGACTGAACGTCTGGGGGTCACCGTCGGCCTCGAGCCTTACGCTGGTGGGGGCCGCCCCTTGGTTTTAGGGACCCCTATCCACCTTTGATCCCCACTTCTCGTTACAGGGGAGGCCCCTCGTGAGAGCCCCACTCCCCCCACGTGGACAGCACAGGCCTAGCGGTGCGACCATCTCTAGGCCTCAGTTTCCTCATCTGTAACCTGGGAGTCACAACAGCCCCCGCGCTGCAAGGCTTAGTGAGCCTCGAGTTCGCGGGCTTCGGCTGCTCTGATTCCCGAGCGCCCCAGGAAGCCCCGCGGGGAACCGGGAGCGGTGCAGCCCGCAGCCGGGTCTCGGAGATCGCAGACGTGACACCTGCGCTGACCCGCAGCCCGCGCGCCACCTGGTGGCCGCGCCGGGGACCGCCCCGGGCGGTCGGCTAAGGCGGGCCCCTGACTCGGGTCCCCTCCAGGTGCGCGGAGGCTCGATCTGCAGGGCCGCGGGAAGGCGGGGGCCCTGGTGGAGTCTGGGTGTCAGCTCTGCTCCGCGCCCAGGCAGGTTCTCCGGGGCTCTGTTTCCTCTTCACAACCTTAGTGCGTGGGGATAACAGCAGCGTGCACTTGGGCATAAGGGGAGAAGCGGAGGCGCTGCCAGGGGCACGGGGGAGGACACGGGAACCCCCACCGCGGAGATCGCCCTCAGGGACCCTGGGGACCCTGCAGCAGGACCCTGTTCGCACCTCAGGCCCGTGTCCCCTCCTCGGCGCCTCGCGGCTGTTTGTCCCCGGCACCCACCCGAACCCCAGGACGCCCGTCAGCCCCGACCTCACCGGACCGCTCGGGCCTTGCCGCCATCAGCCACCGCCTGCCCTGCACCCCACCCGCTGCGGCTTCCTGGCCCTCCCTCCCGACTTCCCTCCTGCCTTCCCAGTTATCAAGCCCTTCAAATGTTGTGGTGCCCCCTGCAGAGCATATCCAAGCCCTGGCCAGCCCATCTCTCACAAGCTGTCCGCTGGTGGTTCTTAACCCTGTCTCAGTACCTGGGCTAGAACTCTCGATGATCCTCCTGCCTCAGCGTCAGGAGTGCTGGATTGCAGGTATGCGCTACCACACCTGGCCGATGACAGATATTTTGTATCATCTTTTGTTACCCTGAAATGCAACAGGATACACATTTGCAAACTTCCAAAAAGTAACTTCCAAAAGGTAATTGGCCTTGCTGAGTGTCATGGCCCACACCTGCAATCCCAGCTAGTCATGAGGCTGAGGCAGGAGGATGTCAAGTTCAAGGCTGACCTGGGCAATTTACTTAGACGCTGTTTCAAAAAATAAAAATAAAAGGGTTGAGGATGTAGCTCAGGGGCAGAGCACTAGCCCAGCATGTGCGAGACCCTGGTCCAATCCCTAGTCCTGCAAAGAGAAGAAAATGGTCCCAATGTCAAGCTGAGGTTTCAGAGGGGTCACAGTAGGCCAGTGGTGAAGGGCACGGGTGCGAGTTCAGATTCTGAGTTCTCCACGTCCCAGCTGTGTGGCTTTGAATAAGTTCCTGAACCTCTCTGAGCCTGAGTTTAGCCCCCAAGTAAAAAGAGAGAATAACAACATCACTTTACTGCATAGCAATGTTTTGAGTGTTAAATTAATTAATTATCCAGGAAGCTGGGGATATAGCTCAGTGGAATAAG